>BLSH010092942.1:650417-677321 GCA_018402905.1 Glandirana rugosa
TTTGTTTTTTTATGGTTGTAAAACTTTTTTTTTTGGACAAAAGTATCAAACAATATGTTAAAACGTTTGTCCATGAAAAAGAGGAAGTAACTACATGCGACTACTCCGACGTGACTACCCGTGACTATCCGACATGACTACCCGTGACTATCCGTGATTATTCTGCCGCACTGACCACCCGTAACTATCCACCTTAACTACCCACCGTGACTACCCACCTCAACTACCCGTGACTATCCACTGTGACTATCCGTCGTGACTACTCCGTGACTAACCGTCGTGACTATCCACCTTGACCACCAATAACTATCCACCGTGACCACCCGTAACTATCCGTCGTGACTAATATCAATGCCCACCAGTGCCACCTATCAATAACCACCAGTTCCACCTATCAGTGCTGCCAATCAGTGCCTCATCAGTGCTGCCTATCAGTGTCACCTATCAGTGCCCATCAACTCCACCCATCAGTGCCACCCATCAATTCCACCTATCAATGCCCACCAGTCACGCCGTCTTATTAGTGCCTATCAGTGCCCATCAGTACAGCCTATCAGTGCCCATCAGTGCAGCCTCATCAGCGTACATCAATGAAGGAGAAAAAGTACCTGTTTGCAAAATTGTATAACAAACTATGAAAACAGGTTTTTTTTTTCAAAATGTTGGTATTTTTTTGTTTGTTTAGCAAAAAATAAAAAACAACAACTGGTGATTAAATACCACCAAAAGAAAGCTCTATTTGTGTGAAAAAAACGATAAAAATGTGGTACAGAGTTGCATGGCTGCGCAATTGTCATTCAAAGTGTGACAGCGATGAAAGCTGAAAATTGGACTGGGCAGGAGGGGGGGGTAAAAGTGCCCAGTAGGCAAGTGGATAAATTTGTTCATATGATTATTTCCTGACATGTACTTTAATCCCTGTGTGACAGCTTAATACATATATATGGCTGTTTAGTGGGGGGGCCTTAAAGCAGAACTAGAAGCAAAAAGTTGCTTCTTCTTATTGCAAACAGGCAATAAAATATATTTACCTGTTCAGAATCCCCTCTAAAATGTACACTGGGCTGCACATGCATTTACCTTCTGGCACACTCCCTACATGCTGGGATGAATGCACTCCTGTGCAAGCATGGTACTGACATCATCCAGTGCTAGCCAATCAAGACGGCCAAAGGCCAGCACCCAGAAGAAGCCAGGGAGAAGATGCTGCCAAAGGAACCTCGTGGGTATTTTACCACTGGAGTATAGGTGAATATTTGTGTCCTTACTACAACTCTAACACTTAGCAGTCGCATACCCAGATAGCAAGGACAACTTGCCACAAATGTGTGGCAGTGTTGAATTATAAGTATTAACTTGCTGCACATTTTCACTGCCAAGTTGTAGTTGACATTTTTCCAATTTGTAGCAAATTTGCGTGGCAAAGTCTCCAGCAAGAGCAAAGTTGCAGTGGTGAGTCTACAGCAAGAGCTCTGCAAATCTGCAGCATGAAAATTCAGCCACAGTGCCTCCTGTGGTGGGATGAATATTGCACAACACAACTGAATCTGTGCAGAATTTGTAGCAGACTTGCAGAATGTTTGCAAAGAAAGTTGATCTGGAGTCATGCAATGCGGACTTGCTGCAATTGCGCAACAAACTTGTGAAGTCTGGCAAGTCTAGCAATAGCTTAGCAAGTCATTGCGTAACTTGCAGCTCAGCTGCTTGCTATCTGGATATATGTGTCCCTTTGTTGTTGTGGAACATCAGTGCCCCCAGAACTGTGACTGAGAACTATGACTGTTACTGAGCTGTCACTAACATCGGATAGGACAGGCTTCCAATTACGTCATCACTCTGCAGCCAATCACAGTGAACTAATGAATAGGAGACCCCCTTACCGGGGTCACAGACCACTTAAAGAGCTGATTCCTGCTGACGCCAAGGGTACAAGCCTGTGTACATGTTAGTAACTGAATCTTAGGCTGGGTACACACCTACAGGTGCGACCAAGCACGGGCACGTTTCCGTACTTCGCATGTAGGGCAGCCGTTCACGTCAATGGGCTGCCCTAAGTGCGAGAAATGCGGGAAAGAAGTCCCTGACTCTTTTCCAAAAATGTGACGCACCAAACCACAGAGTGCTGCAGCACGATGCAGTTTGGTACGCGTGAAAATGTGCACTTTTGCAGATGCATAGGGTGCCATTAACAATTACTGGCACTGCCACACATCTGTTGAAGGGCAATGCGTTTCTCTGCACGCCTTCCCGACACGCAGAGATCTGAACCTAGCCTTAGGTTTCTGTATTGGCCTACCCAGGACTGTGCAAGGGAGCAGCAATGTTGTGAGCTAATCGAAATCTGCTGCTTTGCTTAAATCTGTCAATGCTGCTGATAGGAGGAGAGAGCAGTGTGAGCGGGGTGATGACCTCACCAGTATGCTGACACTCCTTCTTTGTCCTTGGGTCAGTCAGTGATTCATTGACCAAACTGTATTGGTTACCTCAGGACTCAACAAACCCCAGGCGCCAGGTCGCCATGGCGACCAGAAACTGCGTCCTGGCGAGCGGCAGCTGAGACTTCTCTCCCCTCACTATCTTAAAAATCAACATCTCCATTCTCTGCCTAAACTGACAGCAAAAGATAAACAAAAATCCGAGCAGTCTGCCAAGTATCTCACACTATCGCTTATAAGTGTAAATAAAATATCTTTTTTAGTTCTTTTATCAAATGGATGAACTCCAGTCTGTAAATGAGGTCAGCAGGACCTCAGGAACACCCATTACAGGCCAGGGATCACGGGCCCCTGAATGTGCAGCAAAGTACTTCAGTGCTAACCGGACCTTTGACGGACTACAACTCCCAGCCCATCCTCTTCCAGGTCCCATCGACCTGCTCTCTGGTAGTGACTGTCCTTTCCCTTAACTGGCTCCCAAGGCTCCCACAGACTGTCCACCATTCCTCTCCCAGCCTGCTCCAGCACTTTCTCCTACAGTCCCAGGGGCCATCACTCACGGCAGCGGTGGATACTTTAAAGTCTCTCACACTTTCTGTAGCACCTCCTGTTCCTCTTGTGCCGCTCCAGAAATCACTCTCCTTCCTGCCTGCACCCGAACCTCCCAAGCCCCAAGGTCACCCTCCCCAGAATGGGGGTAGGGGGCCTGCTCCACAGCGCCTCTGCTACATCTCCAGACTTCCACCTGACACTACTCCTACTCAGATCGGGCTGACTCAGAGTATTTAAGGAAGCCTGCCCCTGCCAACCCTGCTTAGGTATTGGTCAGGGCTCAATAGAATACTCCAGTTGCCCCACCCATCTCCCAGCTCTCTGATCAGAAAACCTTCTCCAGGTTTCTAGAAAGAAGTGGGAGGTTCTGGTGACCTCATCTGTTAAGTCCACCCAACCCTCCCTGAGCATCTCCTCCCAACCCAGATCAAAACATTGAGGCCTGCACATTACATTCAGGCCTGACTAAATTTACCTCTGCTAGCCAAAAACCCTGCTAGAAAAATGCACCTACACTATGGGGGCGCTACACAAGTAAAAAATCCGTATTTTCAGCTAGAAAATTTCTTATAACCCCCATACATTATATATATATATTTTTTTAGCAGAGACCCTATAGAATAAAATGGCGGTTGTTGCAATATTTTATATCACACGGCATTTGGGCAGCGGTCTTTCAAACGCAATGCTTTTGGAAAAAATTCACTTTAATGAACTAAAAAAAAACTAAACAGTAAAGTTAGCCCGTTTTTTTTTTTTGATAATGTGAAAGATGATGTTATGCCACGAGAATTGTGATCTTTATTCTAAGCAACAAAATCCTGATTCTCGTTTTAGCCAGAGTCGTGCAGCTCTACTGTGTGATGTGAGGTGGAGGAGGGGAGATGAGGCAGCTGGATATGCTTTAGAAGAGTCTTTCTATGCCCTCTCATATGCTTTAGAAGAGTCTTTCTATGTCCTCTCATAAAGCCCTGTGTACCATCAACAATTACCACTCTTTATGTGCAGCTGGGCTCCAGTATCACAAAATCTTGATTCTCGTTTTAGCCAGAATTGTGCAGCTCTACTGTGTGCTGTGAGGTGGAGATGAGGCAGCTGGATATGTTTTAGAAGAGTCTTTCTGTGCCCTCTCATATGCTTTAGAAGAGTCTTTCTATGCCCTCTGATAAAGCCCTGTGTACCATCAACAATTACCACTCTTTATGTGCAGCTGGGCTCCAGTATTTCATGGTGACTGGAAACCCACCAGAGCAATGAAAAGTCACTGTGGGGGACACACATGTAGGGAGGAAGTGGCTGCAAAGAGGCAGCACTGGAATACTTCTTTCACCTTTTTTTAAAATTGTATTTAAAGTGCCACTAAGACTTCATTTAGATGTGCAGTTGGGTGATAAAAATGTGCAGTAGAGACATGTTTTTGCCACCCACCAATGACCACCCTTAAGCTGCATTAGGCAGCAGATGAGGCCGTTTTACATGCTGCAGTCAGGATGCATTAGGCAAAATAAGGAGTTTCCCCTTATAATAGGTTTTTAGTGTCACTCTTTCTGGCCAGCCTATAACCCTGATATAACGGTGGTACGTTGGAGTTATTGACTGGCTGCTCTTACTTTCCTTACCCCGGGGGGGCACTGACAACCCCACACTACGCTAAAAAAAACCTGTCTCCTAACTTTTTTAGCTGACTCCTAGATTCAAAGCAAATTTGTCAAGCCCTGGCTTACCTACAGTGGAGAAAAAAGTGAGGCCACTAACCTGGCCCTGATGTTTGGCAGGGGTGCCTGGATCACGGGACCAGCAGAATAGAATGACTCATTCTTTGGCTGTAACATCGTTCACTTATTTGTATATTGACTGTGTGTGCTTTTTCTCAAGAATCTGGCTTTAAAACACAATAACATTTTGGGTAACAAAAGGGAAATGGTAAAAGTAAAAACGGTCACATGATCCAGGTTCCCTTTTTTAAATATGTAATATGGAAAGTAGTGTGACTTTTCCTGACAGGTCCAGAAGCAAATCTTAAGCTAATTCTAGTGTTTGGGCAGCATTCAACAAGCAACAATGGTCCTGTCTTTTGTTAAAGGACCGTCTATATTTCCTGATAACAGCCAATCATATTCAAGCTGCACAGGAAAGTGTGAGACATGGAGAATGAATGTTTACATTTGATTGGTTGCTAGAAAAGTTCTTATGAAAGATTTGGTGTAAAATGATAATAAACGTTATTGTTTTTGTTGTAAGGAAAAAGTTTTTTTACCTTGGGTCCATTCAAACTTATGGCCCGTACACCTGATCTGAAAATCGGACAAAAAATACCACTTTACAAGCGATCGTACGGTAATCAGATCATTAGTACAGAGCTTTCGAGAGCCAATCATGACAGTTCATCCGATATTATCCGATGGGACAAGCACAAAAATGTTTCTTGATACCAGATCGTACGATTTTTGCTTAATCAGTACAGTTGTCATCCGAAAATACACTACAAATACATTACAACACATGACATCACTTCTGATTTTTTATTCTGTGATACGAGAATTTTCAACTCCTCCATATTCGTTATGCGACTTGCGCGCAAAAAAAAAAAAACGGATGATCTGTCGTCAGATTTTCATATTGTGTGTACGGGCCATAAGGCTGCATTCACACCTGAGCACAGCGTCTGAGCGTTTTTTCTGTGTTTTTATGCATTTATTGCTAGCAGCTTTTTTAATGAATGCATCTAATAAATAAATACTAAGTAATAATAAATAAATAATTAACCTTAACCCTAAGGCCTCATACACCGGCGTATAAAAAAAAAAAAAAAAAACCGCCGGGCCCGACGTCAGGGAAAAAATCAGCGTGTTTTTTCGGCGTTAATGCGTGTTAGTGAGCGTCAGTGTCAATAGGCGTTTTTTTTTTAAAAAAACATTCCTCTGCTATTTTTTAACCTGAAAACGCTGGCATCAAAAACGCTGTTTAACGTCGGTACGGCCGCGTCGGCGTAAAAAACGACAAAACGTTACAGCCTCGGAACACGCTGGCCATGGGTTCTACTTTCAGCTTACTAACGCCGACACCATCTACAGCTCAAAAACATCTGTGATTTTATGGGGCCATTGAATAGCATGGAGAGCTCTAAAAAAAAACGTGGCTGTAAAAAACTCCCGTGTGTATGAGGCCTTACCCTTAAAAAATAAAATAATAATAAAAAATAATAAATAACTAAACACCCTAACACAAAATAAAGAAATACATTATTATTATTATTTAGTTTTTTTAAGGGGTTCATTATTATTTATTTATGTATTATTACATTATTAATTTATTTTATTTATTTCATTATTTATTTATGATCATTTTTAGTTATTTGTATATTTATTTTCCATGTATTTATTTATGTATAATTATTTTCCATGTATTTATTCATATATCATTACTAAAATCATTGATTTTTTTCCTCTCCAGCGTTTTGGAACTTCAGGCTTCAAGCTACAAAACGCTGAGGTGTGAATGGGGCCTCATAGCTGCATGAAGGAATGATGTGCGCTTCCTGTGCGGTTCAGATGCAGTTCTTTGCAGTGCGATTTCAGCCCCATTCATTCTGAATGGGGCTGAAATCACACCGCTCCTAAAGTAGTGCATGCACTACTTTTTGAAACGTGCGGCAAACGCGTTGCAACTTGCATTTGGAGTACCGTTAACTTGAACTGACCCCCGCAGCAGATTGCAAGGGCATTTCGATTGGAATGTGGTGCAGGAAGCCAGAGTGCGGCTCTCCCGTACTGCATTTTAGTATGAACGCACCCTAAAGCATTCTCTGCATTAACCACTTCAGTACTGCCCACGGCACTTATACTGCGGCAGGGCGGCCTGGATCATGTACATGTACGTAATTTTCTAGTTCTGGGTAGGGGACACGCTTGCGCACCTGCCGCCTCGGCTGTGCTGGCATTCGCTACAGCGCAAGCCAACCATAGGGTCCCGGGCCAATGATTTATGGTCGGGATCCGCCGATAAGTGAGTGAATTACAGAAGAGAGCCCCGTGTTGGTAAACAACACAGAGCTCTCTACAGACAGCAGCAAATATGTGATCCTGCACTGTGAGGTATCGGGCGTAAGTACACGCCACCGCCAGCTCGCTTCTAATGTGATCCTACACAGTGGGTCCCGCAGACCCGATGTCAGCCGACACCTGCTGATCAGGGCTGGTGCAAGGGTTTTTGACACCCTAAGCGAAACCTCATTTTGCTGCCCCCCTTGACTCCACCCCCTTTCCCCTGCCCATCCTGACCAGCGCCAATCAAATGCAGCCTCACCAGCACCCATCAAATACAGCTTCACCAGCGCCAATTAAGACAGCCTCACCTGTACCCATCATATACAGCTTCACCAGCGCCAATCAATACAGCTTCACCAGCGCCAATCAATACAGCCTCACCTGTGCCCATCAAATACAGCTTCACCTGTGCCCATCAAATACAGCCTCATGAGGATTGGGGGCAGAGAGGGGGGAGGTATTTGGCAGATCAGTCACTATTTCTATATACATTTGCAAATGGCATGTGATACATCTCATTATCTCAGTCAGACAGTGTCAGTTTTTACATCAATCAATGCAGAGCAGCCAGCTACAGATCAACAGTGGCCAGGCGCCCTAGGCGGCAGTGCGCCCTAGGCGGCCGCCTACTTCGCCTAGTGGTAGAGCCGGCCCTGCTGCTGATCGTTCTGCACACAGGCAGAGCGGCAATCTGCCTACGTTAACAAGGCAGATCGCCTTTCTGTCAGTACAGAAGGCATGGATCCTGTGTTTCTGTAAAGCAGGAACACCGATCCACGCCTTCCACTTGCAAAAGCACCTCCCCCACTACACTGAAACACCAGCTAGGCACACAGTTAACCCTTTGATCGCCCCTGTTTAACCCCTTCCCAGCCAGTGTCATTAGTACAGTGACAGTGCATAATTTTAGCACTGATCACTGTATTAGTGTCACTGGCTCCCAAAAAAGTGTCACTTAGTGACCGATTTGTCTGCCACAATAACGCAATTCCCGCTAAAAGTCACTGATCACCGCCATTACTAGTAATAAATAAATAAAAATTCCATAAACATATCCCATAGTTTGCAGACGCTATAACTTTTGTGCAAACCAATCAATATACATTCATTGGGATTTTTTTACCAAAAATATGTAGCAGAATACATATTGATGAAGAAATTAGATTTTTTACAATTTTTTATTAGATGCGTTTTATAGCAGAAAGTAAAAAATATTGTTTTGGTTTTTTTTTCAAAAATGTCGGCCTTTTTTTGTTTATAGAGCAAAAAATAAAAACCGCAGAGGTGATCAAATACCAGCAAAAGAAAGCTTGGTTATCATGGAGGGGGGTAAATCTTCTGGAGCTGAAGTGGTTAATATACACTTATTGGGGTTTTTTTTCTTTTACCAAAGACATATAGCAGAACACATTGTGTTTGCCTGAAAATTCATTTTGGTGTATTGTTTTACCTTGAAAATAGCTGAGCCAATAGCGTGCAACATAAACAATTGCACCTACCGCAAGTTTATTCTCCAGGGCCTCTGCTTTCCGGAAATATATACTTGGGGGGGGGGGGGGGTTAACAGTAATTACTAGCAAACAATGCTGATTTTAACATGTGTGCGAAAAAATAAAGCATTCATTCCCCTGGTAGACAGGTGGTTCAAAGGCAGTGTGCTCTTTTCACTTATCTTACTTATTGGAAAAAAGCAGTATAGGAAGTGAGACTCCATAACAACTGTGGGCAGAGCTGGAAACTGAGACCCCTTATAACTACAGCATCAGTTTTGGATGAGCGGAGCCTTGAAATGCAAACTTTTTGAATACCTGACTGGAGCAAACCTTGATGACACTAGTGTGGTTTAAGCAAACATTATGTGTGAATTCCTCAAAAGCCTCGCTGCTTCCTTGTGCTGCACGTTGATGAGACGGCAAAAGGTTTCCTTCTGCATAACCAGCACTGTTTCCTCATTCTTATTGCAGTGACTACGCCAAGACCTTCCTCACTTCCAGTTAATGTTTTACTCAAAAATATTACAAATCTTTCCTCACAACTAAAGGATTTGTTGTTTTTCTTTTTTTGTTATAATAAGAGATTATAACATTTTCGCTGAACTCTACCTAGACTCGGGGTAGAGTTTGGAATGGTTACAATCTCTCTTATAGGCTTTAAAACTGAACTCCATCTTACCTTCAGTCTTGCAAAGTTGTACCGGCTCCTCTCCTGTACTGAAATGGCTTCCTCTGATTTCACTGCACACTGCGAGCTTCTCACAAAGTGCATTAGAAGCTGCAGCAAGTCAGACAGAGCCTGTTTCATTTCCTGGCTGGAAGTTGTCCATTCTCCTCTCCCCATTCCCTCCTATCTTCTTTGGTTTCTACTTTTTTGCATTTCACCTATTTCTATAGGCTGCCTTGGTTTCACCTATTTCTATAGGCTGCCTTGGTTTCACCTATTTTTGTTGGCTTCCCTGTCTTCACACATTCATATACGCTGTTTAGGTTTCACCTCTTCCTATAGGTTGCTTAGGTTTCACCTATTCCTATAGGCTGCTTTGGTTTCACCCATTCTTATTCGCTTCCTTGGCTTCACATATTCTTAAAGATTGCCTAGGTTTCACCTCTTCCTATAAGCTGCCTAATCTCCACCTATACCTATAGGTTACTTAGGTTTCACCCATTTCTATAGGCTGCCTAGGTTTAACCCATTTCTATAGGCTTTCTTGGCTTCACATATTACTACAGGCTGCCTAGGTTTCACCTCTACCTATAGACTGCCTGGGTTTCATATATTCTAGTGGACTTCCTTGGCTTCACATATTCCTATAGACTGTCTTGGTTTCCCCCATACCTATAGGCTGCCTATGTTTCACCTTTTGCTTTGGGCTGCCTTGGTTTCACCCATTCTTATTGCCTTTATTGGTTTCACATATTAAAGGTTGCCTAGGTTTAACCTCTTCCTACAGGCTGCCTGGGTTTCACCCATACCCATAGCCTTCCTAGGTTGCACCTACTACTATAGGCTGCCTTGGTTTCACCCATTCATATGGGCTTCCTTGGCTTCACCTATTCCTATAGGCTGCCTTGGTTTCACCTATTTCAGTGGACTTCCTTGGCTTAACCTATTCCTTTAGGCTGCCTTGGTTTCACCCATACCTATAGGCTGCTTAAGTTTCACCTTTTGCATTGGTTTGCCTTGGTTTCACCCATTCTCATTGGCCTCCTTGGTTTTACACATTTTTATAGATTGCCTAGGTTTCACCTCTTCCTATAGGCTGCCATGTTTAACCATGCCCATAGGCTGCCTAGGTTTCACCTACTCCTATAGGCTGCCTTGGTTTCACCTATTCGTATGGGCTTCCTTGGCTTCACCTATTTCTATAGGCTGCCTGGGTTTCACCCATACCCATAGCCTTCCTAGATTTCATCCATTCATATGAGCTTCCTTGGCTTCATCTATTCCAGTGGACTTCCTTGGCTTTACCTATTCCTTTAGGCTGCCTAGGTTTCACCCATACCTATAGGCTGCATAGGTTTCACCTTTTGCTTTGGGTCGCCTTGGTTTCACCCATTCTTATTGCCTTCCTTGGTTTTACATGTTTTTATAGGTTGCCTAGGTTTCACCTCTTCCTATAGGCTGCCTATGTTTAACCATACCCATGGCTGCCTAGGTTTCACCTACTCCTATAGGCTCACCCATTAATATGGGCTTCCTTGGCTTTGCCCATACCTATAGTCTGCCTTGCTATCACCCATTTTATTGGCTTCAGGTATTTCTACGGCCTACCTTGTTTTCACATATTCCTATAGGCTGCCTGGATTTCACCAATCAATAATGCCTTTCTTGGCTTCACATATTCCTATGGGCTGCCTTGGTTCCATCTTTTACTATTTACTGCATCAGCTTCATCTATTCCTATAGACTGCATTAGCTTCATCTGCTCCCATAATCTGCCTTGGCTTTACCTATTTCTATAGACTGCCTTGGTATCCCCCATTCCTATAGGCTACCCTGATTTCCCTTGTCTTAAGTACATGTTCATTTCTGGAAATCCCCTGGGGAGATCGAGGAAGTTCCATATGGAAATCAACTCTATTGTTTTGGGAAGTTGCTTAAGAAGTTGCTTCATCATCATGTTTCAGATTAAATGGTAGGAACTTGCTTCATCTAGTATGGCTGTATTACATAGGAGGGGAAGTTTTGACACTTCTTTGGTTCCTATTTTTTTGTAGTTACAGGAAATTATTTAATGAAGGTTTCTTGCCAGATACAAGCTAGGAAGGCAGCTTAAAGCAGAACATATCATTTACAGCAATTTGACAACTTGACACTTCGGTCCAATGCACAAGTAACTGTGACAGTTATTCACGGCACGGCTTGAATGTAGCTGTATTGGGAAACAGTTTAGTTGATGGGTTTAATTTCGCTTTAACCCTTGTGAAATAGTGCTTTGTCCCTTGCTATTAGTATATACCTTTCCTTCACCCCCTCTGCTCTCTTCAGCAGCAACTTGCTCACATCTAAAGGAAAATGAAAAAAAGTCACGCATGTAAAAGAAAACAGTTGATATTTCTTTCTTCCTCTGCCATGTCATGGATCTTGCTCTCTACCACTGCCAAACTTCTGGGAGTGTCAGATGCTTTGTCTCCCGCTAAGCTGAGGGGTTCCTTCAATCAGCCCTTGTGTTAGAAGAAGTCCTAGAGAGGAAACACAGAGCACAGAGGTAGACCAGGCATCTGACTAGAGATGTGTGTCATTGTGTTACGAATCAAAAAATTGTATGAAATTCTTCTTATTCAGAGATTTGGATGTATCCGAATAACAATAGTAATGAATTTATAAATTATAATGAAACAATGAAATTCATTCATTTCATTCAGATGTTTGAAGTAACGAATGATCCAATTTGATTTGTGAATAAGTTGTTGTCAAGGAGTGGGCAGCCGCCACGTCCTTAACAACTATGTGCGGGCTTCCTTTGCTGACAGTGGAATGTAAAGAAAACAGGCTGGAATAGCTGGTTGTTAAGGAGCTTGTGGCCTCTTTTTTTTCTTGGGAGGGTGCATGTGATCAGCACAGGGCCAATCAGCACTGTCCAGACAGAGGGTCAGGGGTCCTGCAGCCTCATAGTACATAATGTCATAATGTTTTAACTATTTAACCACTTGCCGACCGCCAACGGCAGGTTGACAGCGTCAAGGTGGCTCGATATCGCAAATGGCCGTCATACGACGGCGGCTGCGATATCGTGCACTGTGAGCGCACGCTCACTGTGTTCGGGGGGGGCCAGGGAGCGGGTGCGGCGGACTCGATCTCCGCCGGCTACCCGTGATGCCCCCCCCCCCTGCAGTGAAAGAACGGAGGTCCATGTAAGTAAACACGGATCTCCATTCTGTGAAGGGGGAAGGGCTGTGATCACAGCCTTCCTCTATATGGAAGCTGTGATTGCTCCCCTTCCCCTGCTAGGGCAGCCCCACACAGTTAGAACACACCAAGGGAACACAGTTAACCCTTAGAGCGCTCCCTCCAGGTTAACCCCTTCACTCCCAATGGCATTTACACAGTAATCGTGCATTTTTATAGCACTGATCGCTGTATAAATGCCAATGGTCCCAAAAAAGTGTCAAAATAGTTGGATATGTGTGCCGCAATATCGCAGTACCGCTAAAAATCGCAGATCGCCGCCATAAGTAGTAAAAAATAAACAAAATTTAAAACCCCACAAATTAATTCTCATCATCCGTAAACGCGGCCACTTTTGCGCAAACCAATCAATAAACGCTGATTGCGATTTTTTTTTATCACTAATATGAGGAAAAATCGAAATCAGCCAAAACCGATGAAAAAAATGTTTTTTTATTTTTTTTTTGGATTTGTATTTTAGAAAATAGTAAGATTTTTGTGGGTTTTTTTTTGCAAAATTGTCGCTCTTCTTTTGTTTATAGCGGCGATCAGAAATGATGTAGCGGTGATCAAATACCACCAAAATAAAGCTCTATTTGTGGGGAAAAAAGGACGCAAATTTCGTTTGGGTACAATGTCGCACGACCGTGCAATTGTCAGTTAAATCGACGCAGTGCCGAATCTCAAGATGTGCTCTGGTCCTAAAGTGTGAAATCCTTCCGGGGCTGAAGTGGTTAATCTGCCCTCTATATGGTGTTTTTTCAATAAAGTACACTTTTCCTATACCACTCAGGAGCTGCTGGTTGCCCTCCCAGACCCCCACACAGAACATTTTTTGGGTCCCCTCCTTTCCCCCCCCCCCCTTGTTTATGCATTCATGTTCTGGGGTTGTCTGAAATAGAGCTCCACCCACTTTGGTTGGCACATCAGCACTGATACTGCTATGTGCCCTGATCCCTTGGCTACACTCCAGTACCCATTCCTTTCTCAGCCTCATAGGACAGTCAAGGGAATGAAAACTCCTCCTACAAGCTTTAAACAAACACTCATAAAAGTCATAAGACTGCTATATACTTCTGATGAGAAAAGGCATTTAACAGTTTATATTTACTAAAACAATTGCATTTCCATGTACTGTGTACTGTGGGAGACCAGATATAGTGAATGCAGGCTCCTGGGTTTAGTAACACCTTAAGCTGATAACATTTAGTGCGCAAAACTGACATTTTTGGAATTCGTGCTCTATTGGGAATGATGAAATAACGTTGTGCGTTGTATTCTTTTTTTCAGAAAAAAACTAAGGAGAGCTCAGTTGGTGGAGGTAAGTGCCCCGAATGCATATAGAACCCCCGATAACCCCCTTTGTTTGTGGAGAAAGCCATGAATCAATCCAAAATCTATGTTTTTTTTATGTTGTTGGAGCCACACAGGCCTCCATATGGGTATCCTGACAATATGTTTGTCTATCTGTTGTCTTGCAGGAGAAGAGGGGGACCTGGTGGCTCTTTATGACTATGATGGGGTCCATCCTGAAGACCTAACATTTAGGAAAGGCGATTATTTCCAGTTACTGGAGGAGTAAGTAATACCAATTCAGCCACCATTTGATTGCTCGGATCCTTTCTTCTCTGAATGCTTCGCAGATGTGTAGGAAAGGAAAGTGTCTGTGTTGCCTGAAGAAGTGTTAAAGGCCAACTTCATTTTTTTTTTTAAGGAGTCATGATCTTTCTAAAATAAAAAAAATGCCCTTTGCTGCAATATGTAGCTTCTCCAAGCAATGCCCTCCACAGTCCTATCATGATGTGGTCCAGCACCAGTCCAACCCTGGGTTAAATGACATCCAGCGTTATTCAACCCACTTTTCAGGAGTCCATGGAGTCATGGACCGGCCCCTTGTGTGTTATCACGTCACCTGCAGAGAATGCAATGCCAGGGCCACTCTCCACACCATTGAGCACCACTCAACCACAGAAAATAAGAGAAGAGGACCATGCATGTCAAACGTCTGGGCAGAAAACATCTGCTTAAAAGATATGTATGGAAAAAACGCACACGGGTGCTGGACAGGTGAACTGTAATTGGGCTTTAGGCAAGGTTCACATGCGGGGTGTGAATTTGTCCTCCGTTTTCCCTGCAAATTTCCTAAGCAGCTGTTCAGTGTAGGTTTGCCACTTTTTCTTCAAGCCAAACCCAAACAATTTAGCAAAGCACGGTAAAATAAAATTATTTTTAGCATACACTATAGGATTAAAATAGACCTGGGACACCTTTGGGCTTCCCAAAGAGAATAGTAATGCGGCGTGCATAGTGCCCCCTCACCCTCCTGTCAAGCCCTGTTCCGAGCCAGATTAATGTCTGAATATTGTTTCCGGGTTTCAGGCAGACTGAAACCCGGACACATGATTCAAATCCCGGACTGTCCGGGTGAATGATAGGTGCAAATTTTTTAACATTGGCTGGTTGTTAAGAAATGGGCCGGGAAGCCGGTCACCATATCCTTTGCAATAGATGACTCTTTAGCTGTCAGCAAGGTTCCCCGCTGACAGCTGAATGTACAAAAGAAATGTAATAAAAAAATTGTGAAAAAAACAGCGTGGGGGCCCCCCCAATCCATAACCAGACCCTTTCAGGTCTGGTATGGACTTAAGGGGAACCGCACGCCAAACTTAAAAAAAAAAAAAAAAACGTGTAGGGTGCCCCCAAATTCATACCAGACCCTATACCTTCAGAGGAAGGGAGGAGGGGTGGAGAGGTGGGCTCTTCCACTGGAGGGTGAAGGTCCGCTTTCACGATTTGGCTCTTTAATTATTGCATGCAATATTTCATGCAAAATGGCCACATGACACAAATATTGCAAGTAGCAAATGATAGGGACTTGACCCCCACAGTGCAAAACAATGCATGGTACGTCAGGAAGACCAAGGGCAGACCACTAGTCCTTTGCTCTCTACCTGTTCTGGGTTTTTTTTGTTTGTTTTTTTGGGCACAGCTTCCAGATTTCAATTCTGTTTTAAAGCAATATTAAACCCAAAACCAAACATGTAATACAGTATCTCACAAAAGTGAGTACAGCCCTCACATTTTTGTAAATATTTTATTCTATCTTTTCATGTGACACCACTGAAGAAATGACACTTTGCTACAATGTAATGTAGTGAGTGTACAGCTTGTATAACAGTGTAAATTTGCTGTCCCCTCAAAATAACTCAACACACAGTCTAAACAGCTGGCAAGAAAAGTGAGTACACCCCTAACTGAAAATGTCCAAATTGGGCCCAATTAGCTATTTTCCCTCCCCGGTGTCATGTGACTCGTTAGTGTTACAAGGTCTCGGGTGTGAATGGGGAGCAGGTGTGTTAAATTTGGTGTTATCGCTCTCACTCTATTATACTGGTAACTGGAAGTTCATCATGGCAAAGCACTCTCTATGGATCTGAAAAAAATAATTGTTGCTCTACATAAAGATGACCTAGGCTATAAGAAGATTGCCAAGACCCTGAAACTGAGCTGCAGCAAGGTGGCCAAGACTATACAGAGGTTTAACAGGACAGGATCCACTCAGAGCAGGCCTCGCCATGGTCGACCAAAGAAGTTGAGTGCACGTGCTCAGCGTCATATCCAGAGGTTGTCTTTGGGAAATAGACGTATGAGTGCTGCCAGCATTGCTGCAGAGGTTGAAGGGGTGGGAGGTCAGCCTGTCAGTGCTCAGACCATACGCCGCACACTGCATCAAATTGGACTGCATGGCTGTCATCTCAAAGATGATGCACAAGAAAGGCCGCTGAAGACAAGCAGACTAAGGGCATGGATTACTGGAACCATGTCCTGTGGTCTGATGAGACCAAGGTAAACTTATTTGGTTCAGATGGTGTCAAGCGTGTGTGGAGACAACCAGGTGAGGAGTACAAAGACAAGTGTGTCTTGCCTACAGTCAAGCATGGTGGTGGAAGTGTCATGGTCTGGGGCTGCGTGAGTGCTGCCAGCACTGGGGAGCTACAGTTCATTGAGGGAAGCATGAATGCCAACATGTACTATGACATACTGAAGCAGAGCATGATCCCCTCCCTTCAGAGACTGGGCCACAGGGCAGCATTCCAACATGATAACGACCCCAAACACACCTCCAAGATGACCACTGCCTTGCCAAAGAAGCTAAGGGTAAAGGTGAGGGACTGGCCAAGCATGTCTCCAGACCTAAACCCTATTGAGCATCTGTGGGGCATCCTCAAACGGAATGTGGTGGAGCGCAAGGTCTCCAACGTCCACCAGCTCTGTGATGTCGTCATGGAGGAGTGGAAGAGGACTCCAGTGGCAACCTGTGAAGCTCTGGTGAACTCCATGCCCAAGAGGGTTAAGGCAGTGCTGGAAATATTGACACTTTGGGCCCAATTTGGACATTTTCACTTAGGGGTGTACTCACTTTTGTTGCCAGCAGTTTAGACATTAATGGCTGTGTGTTGAGTTATTTTGAGGGGACAGCAAATTGACACTGTTATACAAGCTGTACACTCACTACTTTACATTGTAGCAAAGTGTAATTTATTCAGTGTTGTCACATGAAAAGATAGAATAAAATATTTACAAGAATGTGAGGGGTGTACTCACTTTTGTGAGATACTGTATATTGCAGCTTTGCAAACATTAGATGTGGTGGCTGCATTCATTTTTCCTCTTTTTTCCTATTTTCACCTAACCCTAATTAGAGCGCCCTCATTTTGGATGAAGCAGCAGTGGGGGCACCTTTGGACAGCAGCATTGTCAGTCTGGGAGGGGAGGAGAGTGTAAGATTTAGTAGCAGATTTCAATACGCTAACAAATTGAAGCCCAATTCCAGCTTCAAACTCCAGCACACCAAACTCCAATACTTTATAAGCAGTTACAGCAAACAGTTTTTTTTTCTCCTGCGATAACCCAGATAACAAGCAATTGAGCTGCAAGTTAGACAATGACTTGCTAAGCTATTGCTAGACTTGCCAGGCTTCACAAGTTTGTTGCAAAATTGCAGCAAGTCCGCATTGCATGACTCCAGATCAACTTTCTTTGCAAACATTCTGCAAGTCTGCTGCAAGTTCTGGTTCAGTTATGTTGTGCAATAGTCATCCCACCACAGGGGGCACTGTGACTGAGGTTTCATGCTGTAGACTTGCAGAGCTCTTACTGTAGACCAGTGTTTCTCAACCTTTTTCCAATCAAGGCACCCTTTAAAAATTATGGAAAATCTCGAGGCACCCTTTATAAATTATGGAAAATCTCGAGGCACCCTTTATAAATTATGGAAAATCTCGTGGCACCCTTTATAAATTATGGAAAATTTCGAGGCACCCTTTATAAATTATGGAAAATCTCGAGGCACCCCTTTCTAAAATGTAAAAACTATTGTAATAGTTTTAAATAATTCAGCTACATCCACAAGTCCAAGTAGGACACCCAATATTAGAGGTGATTTATTCTTCCAAAACAAATACACTTTTACAAACTGGTACTGACTAGTATTCCAATGTTTTTCTTCTCCCTCATTTTCTCTCCCTCACTCAGCTAATATGACCCCAACGCTGATGGAGAGGGGCAAACAAGGATGCTATTCAGGCGACTGACATCCTCCTTATCAACTGATGATGCCATTGGTCGTTAGGACGCTGGCAGCTAGAAGGGTGTAATGGTCCACAGTGGCGGCTGGTGCTCAAAATTTCGAAGGGGGGCAGTAGGGCACTGCAAACTAACATCACCCCGCCCCCGAGAGACCTGCCACCCACCCCTCCGCGGGAGACAAACGGCGGCTACAGCCTGACAAACCCCCCCAGTAGCAAAACGGCGGTGATACTATCACCATGATAGCCCGTCACCCAGCCACCCCTTGCCGCAGGAGATGAGCGGCAGCGATCACCCGGGGGAGACACTAGACACTGTAAATGTGCCTTGCCTTGCCGTACACCTGGACACCAGGATTCAAGGCAGACCTGCTTTTATGCGATTTACCCCTGCAAGGGTATCGCTATCTGGTGAGTGTGAAAACAAGAGGGGAGCATGCGTGGATAAGTCACTTTGAAAGACTGACACGTGGCACTTTGAACAATCAAAATACAAGACTTTTTGTGTTTTTTGCTTCTAATTTTTTACACTTTTTTTTTTAAACGATTTTTCTTGATACTATATGGACTACTAAGTTGAATTTATTGGATATATGAATTGTTGCACACTTTATATTTGTTGCACAATTGAGCACTTTGCACTTTTTAGAGATCATTTTTCTCAATGCTTATGGATTTACGTATGAACACTTTGCAGAGATACCATTTCTCATGTAATATGATTTATGCACATTTGTAATCTAAAAAGGCAGCGCCATTTACCCTAAAACTTCAGACATCTAAGGAAGACATCTGACCATTGTCAATGGGTGCTGCCTTTTCTCATATTACTTGCCCAAAGGTGCAGAAGTATGGATAAGACCTGATCTGAGGAAAGATAAGAATCAGGCATCCGTAATAACAACTTGAGAAACAGGTCTTTTTCCGTAGAAAGCAATGACACGGAACTACCTTCTGTTCTAAGAAGGCAAATTTGTACAACTTTCACACAAGCCAGCTAGAATCTGGTTGGCCATTATGGGCAATGCAGACACTTTCTTGTACTTTTTTATAAATCCAGTCTGGAATAATGAAGTCCTCCATGCCTTTTCTCTGCAATCACAAAGTTCATTTGCTGTCTCTGTAGGTCCGGGGAGTGGTGGCATGCCCGCCTAATACACACAGGAGAAGAAGGCTATATTCCCAGTAATTATGTTGGAAAAGTTAATTCTCTGGAGTCCGAAGAGTAAGTTACATCTATAATTTATTGTTTTATTTTTTTCCCAATCATCCATGGACTACAGTAGTTGTATGGGTCCACAGGTTTTAGGAAAGAAAATCGCTTGATCCCCCCATGAACACAGTCAGTGTTGATGGGGGAATCCCTCCCGTGGAGCTATTGTGTACTCCCTGCAGGAGGGGGGGGGGTCCCTGCCAGGAGAACATAGTGATTATTTCTAGCAGCTATAGCTGCAGGCAATAATTGCATGCTTAAAATCAAAGATCAATGGACCGACTTGGGTACAATCAGCCTGCCCATAGATGGATCGAATCTCAGCCAGTCCCTGCTGAACCGGCCACCATTTGATCCATCTATGGCTGGCTTTGGTTTACCAGATGCCACCTATAACTGTGATAATTTTCATTAAGCATGTATGTGGAGCTAATATTTCCTTGAGGCTGGGTTCACACCGTTTCAGGTCCGATTTCAGTCCTAAATTTTGGCTGAATTCGGACCTGTGCAATTCGCTCCGCAGCTGTCCCGGAGCTGTGTGAACCGGCTGCATTGAGAGCCGGTCACAGTCTCCTGACATGCGAATTGGATGTGGGTTTCCCAGCATCCAATTTGCAATAGCGTGAACCCAGCCTTACATAGTTTAAGCAGCAGTTGTTATTGCTCTTCTTATATTGTAAATATTCATTGATGCAGAAGTAGCAGCCTTTTTAAAAGTTGGACTTCCCCAATAATGTTAAATGTTGTGCTTTCCTATGCGATTCTATATGGTTCCCCAGCCAATGACCTTTAGCTCTAGCCTTGCCCAGAACATCTCATCATTTCTCCAGCCAATGACTTGTAGCTTAATGAACCCACTGCATCTCAGGAGTAAGCCTAGTCAGGTCTTATAAGGGAGGAGCCAATTAGATCAAGTGTTTGATGCAAAGAGTGATTGGCATGCTGCTTCTCCTTCAAAATGTTGCAGAGTGGTGGACCCATTAGGGAAGATTTACTAAAACTGGAACAGCTCTGCATAGAAACCAATCAGCTTCCAGGTTTTATTGTCAAAGCTTAAAGGATAAGCTCACTTTAAAAAATAATAAATGCACATTTTTTTTTTGAGCCTGTAAAGCATTGCACCAGCGATCAGCAGATCTCTGGTGCCATGCAGGTCTCCTGCAGACTGTCAGTGTATCTTTGTGCCTACATCCCGTACGGGCAGGCAGATACACTGACTGGAAAAATCAATGAACTACCACAGTGCTCCACAGCGACGTGGCCTTCATTGAGAACTACAAGCTGACATCCGCAAAGGATGCCGGGACTTGTAGGTCATTCATACACAGAGCTGTGTGTATGAATGACGCGGCTGTGTGGGTGGAGTCCCGCACAGCCACCCTGACTTGAAAAACTGACAGCTAGCACGGGGACCTTCTCCCCATACTGTTGTCACAGGGAGGAGGGGGGATTGAGAAGCAGCTGCAGCATTGGGAACATATTACATGTTCCACCCTAAAAACATAAAATGTTGTGATTTTATGGAGTCCACTACTAAGTATTCTTGTTGCCCTTAAAGTCCCACCAGAAAGGGGTAGTCTCTATATTCTGCCCATGTTCCCAAAGGTGAACTTATCCTTTAATTGGATTTAAAAACTAGAAGCTGATTGGCTACCGTACACAGCTGAACCACATTTTGAGTGCTCCAGTTTTAGTAAATCTCCCCCATTGTGTCACTAGAGGACAGCTGACTACAGGTTGGAGAGACACAAAGAGCATGAGCGAAACCTACAGGCAGGTGGTCTGGGCAGACAGCAGACAACAGCAGAATTAAAATGATTGTAAAGTCTTGTTTTTTTTTTTTTTTAATAAACATGTTATACTTACCTCTGTTGCAGTTGGTTTTGCACAGAGCAGCCCCGATCCTCCTCTTCTCAGGTCCCTCTTCTGTGCTCCTGGACCCTCCTGTCGAGTGCCCCCAAAGCAAGCAGCTTCCTATGGGGTCACCCAAGCCAAACTGCAGCTCAGTGTGTCCATTCAGACACAGAGCTGCCATTCGGCCCCGTCCCCTCACTCTCCTAATTGGCTAACTCACTTATATTGACAGCCACAGGAGCCAATGGCTGTGTCTCAGCCAATCAAAAGGGAGAATCCCAGGCGGCCTGGGGACTCATGGACATCGCTGGACAGAGATGGGGATCAGGTAAGTATTAGGGGGTGCTGGGGAGCTTGCTACACATAGAAGGTTTTTTATCTTAATGCATAGAATGCATTAAGATAAAAAAAAAAACCTTCTGACTTTACAACTCCTTTAAGCAGAATAGGTAAAAGACAGAGCTCCAGCACAGTAATGACCAGTAGATGGCAAAAGTTCAATGGTTACCATTACACAAGATGGCATGTGCTAGGTAAGGAGGACCCAGTGGAAGAGCCATGTGAGTGGAAATTATATTTGGGCACAAAACAGCTCCATTTTCACTTGGAATTCCCTATTTATAGCAGTTGTGTGGAAATAGGAAATCGCTAGGGCTGCTTTAAACATAATATTCTCTTCTGGTCCTGATGAAGGAAGGGGATGGGCACCTTTTAGATTACCATATTTTATTTTTCAGGTGGTATTTTAAGTCAGTTGGAAGGAAAGAAGCAGAACGACAGCTGCTGTCACCTGAGAATCAGCTTGGAGCCTTCATGATACGGGACAGTGAGACTATGAAAGGTGAATTAATGCTATATTGTGGAATGAACTCAGTACGCCTCTTCCCTCACATTAGATCGGGCACTATTGCTCCTGCTTCCAGATACTTTTATAATAAGTCCTATTTTCAAAAGTTGGACGCCTATCATCCCACCTATCAGATATGATGTAGCACTATTCCTGTCTCCAGTTTTATATCCTCTTCTTTGTCTTTCAGGCTGTTACTCGTTATCTGTCAGAGACTTCAACCCTCAGACTGGAAACGCAGTTAAACATTACAAGATTCGCACCTTGGACGATGGCGGATTTTATGTTTCACCAAGGAAAACTTTCAAAACTCTGCATGACCTGGTCTACTACTACCAGAGTAAGATCCAAAACTGTGGTTTATCTTTTATTAGTAGAAAAACAATTCTGACCACTTCAGCTCCGGCCTATTCTGACACTTCTCACATATATGTATAAAATCCACTTTTTTTTTGCTAAAAATATACTTAGAACTCCAAAACATTATATATTTTTGTAAGCAGAAGCCCTAGAGAATAAAATGGTGGGTGTTGCAATGTTTTATGTCACACAGTATTTACGCCAAGGTTTTTCAAATCTTTTTAGAACAAATATACTTTGGTTAATTTTACTGCACACAAACACAATATAATGGCCAATCTTTGGTAAAATATAAAAGACGATGTTGCGCTGAGTAAGTAGATACCAAACATGTCACTCTTTAAAATTGCGCACGCCCATGGAACGGTGACAAACTTTGGTACATTCAATTATCCATAGGTATTTTTGAGAAAATATAAAAGATGATGTTATGCTGAGTAAATAGATACCAAACATGTCACTCTTTAAAATTGGAATGGTGACAGACTTCGGTATATTGAATTATCCATAGGCAACTCTTTAAAAGCCTTTACGGGTTACTAGTTTAGATTTACATAGGAGGTCTGGTGCTAGAATTATTGTGCTCGCGGTTCACTGTGCTACATACACCACATGTGTGGTGCGATTGCTGTTTACATATGCGCGCGGGATCGGCGCTTGCATTCATCTTTGTGCGTGAGGACAGGGGGGTGGGGGCGCTTTAAAAAAACAAACATTTTTTTTTATTTTTACACTCTCATTTTACAGTTTTTCTAACAACTTTATTGCTATCACAAGGGATGAACAACATCAACACTGTGATAGCACGGGCAGGGACAGGTACTATTTACTGAGAGATCTGGGGTCTGTTAGACCCCATATCTCTCTTCTGCCCTTGAAAGCATCAGATCAAACCAAGGTCAGTTTGATCCTATGCTTTCCCAAGCAAGTAATAGTTTGTTTGTATCCTGGTGAAACCGGAAGTGACTGAATACAGTTTTTTTTTTTCAACCATAGATATGATTGGGGATGTTCCAGTCCTCGGTCATCTCTATGGTCAGCTGGCGCAACAGCTTGCTTCAGTCCTGGGCTCCCTGCTAGGATGGGAGAGCTCGGGGAGGGGGGGACCCCCTTCCGCCGCCTGTAAAAGTGATCCTGCAGCTAATTAGCCGCTAGGATCGACTTTACAACAAAGAGCATTGCCTAGTGAAAAAAACCTAAAAGGATGATGCCTGTCTGCAGGCATCATCTCGGAATCAACCCCTGAACTTTTGAAAGGAGTGGTACTTTATTTGCAAATCATTTATTTTACTATACTGTATATGTTTTTGGAGTGCTGTATTACTTATCTGAAACCTCTTTGTTGTGTGAGGAAAATGTCCTTTAATTCCTCTTTTTTACACTTTTGTTGATTTCTTTGTAGACAACCTGGATGGCTTGTGCCAGAAACTCACCACTGCGTGCAAGTCCTCTCGTCCAGAGAAGCCGTGGGAGAAGGATGCCTGGGAAGTGCCGAGAGATTCGTTGACCCTGGAAAAGAAGCTTGGCGCTGGGCAGTTTGGTGATGTTTGGTTGGGTAAGCCATACATTTCTTATTGTGCTTGAAAACGCAAGAGATGAAAGAATTTCCCAATAATGAGCAGCGCTATATACATCTGTGATGCCAAAACCGTTCCTGAAATTCACCAATAATCTAGATCTTCTAGGTAACACGAGCATTCAGGCCACCTGTATGGATTTCTAAAAAATATAAACATTTGGGTTGTTTTGGAAAAAATGAAAGTGATTCTAAAGGCAGAAAGTTTTTTTAACCCCTTGGTGCTGGCTGCCACCGGCCCTTTAAGGGGTTTGCTATGCCAGGAGATGGGACATGGCTTATGGCCAAGTGACCGACGTGATTGGCTGTCATGGCCGTCACATGGTTGAAAAAGTTGTTTGGAACTTTCCGTGAGACGCTGGTTACTGTGCCAAGAGCGCGCAGGGCGCGCGCTCTCAGCACAGCACTGTCGGTGCTATTGCATACCCCCCAACTTTTTGAGATGGGAACGAGGGACACCTATTAGCAAAAGTATGTAGGCATAGGACACACCCCCTGTCATGCCCCCTTAAAGGAGAATTATACAAAAAAGATGATTAGTTAAACCCACAAGTGCTTTTTTTTTACCACTATTATTCCTTTATATTGGCTTTTAGAATTTACAAATGCAGCAATTTAGAATTTGGATGAAATGTTTAGCACTGGGAAACACTTTTTGAAAGATAAATAGTGCATTTTATATACAACTCTATAGATCAGACCAAAATGAGGGACAAATGAGGAGGAATGAGGGACAGAGGGACATTGCTCCAAATCAGGGACAGTCCCTTGAAATCAGGGACAGTTGGGAGCTATGCTATTGCACTCAAATATATGCCGCTCGGCACTAAGGCCCGGCCTTAAAGGAGAACTACAGCCATAGCTTGTTCGTTCTGCACTCCTGTGACCCAGCTAAAGCCCGTTGTCAGTTGATGTCACAGAGGAGGATCGACCCACATGCCTGGACTGGCACCCGGCTCAGCCTATCAGCGAGCCGCTGAGAGCCTGAGTCTGCTGCTCTTGCTTCTGCCCCCTCCACAGCCCAGTGCTCCAGTGAGCGCTGGAGAGGCAGAGCAGACAGTGGTGACTAACAGTCACCAGCTCTCTGCTCAGGGAGCTCTGAGAACAAACTTGGTGGTGTTTTTTCGCTCCGTTCTTAGCGCTAGAGCTGGCAGGGGACAAATGCAGTATGAGACCGATGCTGCACGCATCTAGGTAAGTATGATTCTGAAATTTTTTAAAAAATTCTGTACTTCTTTTACTGTAATAAGGTAAAAAAATCTTTTGCAAGCAGCCCCTCCCCCAGCCCCTGCACAGGTTTACATATTTTTTTCAAGAATCATACTTATCTAGGTGGATGCTGCATCTGTTCCCCACCAGCTCTAAGACTGAGAACAGAGTGATCTAATACTACTGATTACTCAGTTCCCAGGGCTCCCTGAGCAGAGAGCTGGTGACTGTCAGTGTCTACTCTGCACCCCCCCGCGCTCACTGGAGCGCTGGACTGTGGAGGTGGCAGGAGCGGCTGGCTCAGGCTCTCAGCAATTCACTGAGAGGCTGAACCAAGTGCCGGTCCATGCATGTGGGCGGAGCAGTACCAAATTGGCGCAATCTAGCCCCGGCCTGCCCTGGCTCTATAATTTCCGCTGTCTGCTGTAACGGGTTACAGGAGTGCAGCTTTTGATGTACTTCTCCTTTAAATGATCCTGATGTAGTACAGAGTGAGACAGAGACACGTAGGAGGTTGTCGACCCGGCCTGGTCCCATAAGCAGCATTGGAACTGATCGCATAGCACCACCCAATGCAGATATGGAAGTATCAGCTGCCTATTTTTTGTGGAAAGTTACTGTTCATGGTTCCCATTTTCTAAAGGTCATACAGATATGAAATTAAGAAATAAAAAATATGAGCCACTTCCTTTTTTTTTTAGCACATGAATGGTGGGGACAGACACACACACATGACCCACTACAGCGCAGCCTTAGAATCAAATTATTCTGGACACCTATTTTAGGAGATCAGCTGATTTTCATATTGGTAGTCTTTACAGCCTTATGGACAAAGACACCACTATAGATAATAGCTAGACACGTAAACCATCAGAAATGATAAGAAACTTTTTTTTATTAGACAATATTCTGCGTTATATACCGTATATATGTAAACCCTAAAAATGAACTCTTATTTACATTGCTGTCCTATGCACTTTGCAGTCTTTTCCCTAGTAGTCTTATTGGCTCTGCCCAGTTCACCTTTGTGAACTACAGAACACTTCCTGCTCATGTTATGGAAATTAGGAGAGGGGAGATGTCCTGTAGTTCTGCCCCAGGGTTCCAAATCTGTTCCTCCATAGATACAGAAGAGAGAGTGAGCATGCCTAAGACAGGATATGGGTTGTTGGCAGGGAAAAACTAAGGGGAAAAGCTTAAAAATAGAAAACAAATGCAGTATTACAACTAAAGACTGGTAAGCTGCAATATATAATACATTTTTGTTCTTAGGTTTGAATAAGCTTTAATTTAAGGAAGGAAAGTAGTTAAATGGTTGTAAAGGCTTGAGGTTTTTTTACCTTCATGCATTATATGCAAGAAGGTAAAAAAACCTTCTCTGTGCAGTGCCCCCCCCCCCCCCAATATATCCTAATGTATTGAGGAGGTATTGCACAGTTTAGGAGATATTCACTGTATACACTTGTGCCAAGTCATTGGTGCATGCGCACTAAAGAAACTGCCCTCCATGCCATTTCTTCACTAGCAAGTGGCGTGACTGGCGGCTCCCATGCGTCACGCGACTCCGGCCGTGACAGAGCCGGAGTCCGCGGCCCCAGAAGGAAGAGGGCCAAACATGGATGCAGATTCCACAGGGGACAGCGTGGGCTTTGTTTGCAGGTAAGTGTCACATAATGGGCTAGTATGCGATGCATACTAGCCCATTATGCTTTTACTTTGCAGGGAACTGAAGAGGAAGTAAAACCCATCAGGGTTTACTTCCTCTTTAATTCCTATGTATGGTCCATTGTGTGATCGATGGCTGGGGACCGCCATAATTACATACTATTCATAGAAGAT
>BLSH010092942.1:693644-721338 GCA_018402905.1 Glandirana rugosa
ATACCCCTTCCTTACCCTGAAACTTGGTCGCGGTCGACAACACACTCATCACAGTTGGGGGCAGTTTGCAGGCAGTAACACAGGTGGGGCAGTTTTCAGCCAGGGACACATGTGGGGCAGTTTGCAGCCAGGGACACAGGTGGGGCAGTTTGCAGGCAGTATCACAGTTGGGGGCAGTTTGCAGGCAGTAACACAGGTGGGGCAGTTTGCAGCCAGGGACACATGTGGGGCAATTTGCAGCCAGGGACACAGGTGGGGCAGTTTGCAGGCAGTAGCCAAGGAGCCGAAAAAAAAAAAGAAAAGAAGACAGTCAATGCACCGGTGCCACCTGCAGGGGGGCGGGGCTGACTTTTTTTTTTTTACTTCTTTCTAGCCGGCGGGGAGGCGGCGCCCTAGCTCCCCTCACACAACAGCTGGCGCTGGTTCAAAGTCCCATTCCTTCCCCATACTGATGTCCTGTTTCAACTTCAGCAAGTCATCTTCACCATGTCTAGATGCCTAAAGGCATTGAGTTGCTGCTGTGTGATTGACTGATTAGCAATTTGTGTTACCAAGTAATTGAACAGGTGTACCTAATAAAGTGGCCGGTGAGTGTATATGCATATGGCTGGTGGCCACAGGTTAATTACAACCTTTGTTTGACGAAAAAAAAAGAAAAATGTTGGGACTTTGTAAGAGGCAATGAAACACTATGTTCAATAACCTCCATCCCTAATGACATAATGCAGAAAGGGGGGAGGGTTTGTGGGACTTTGTGTGAAGCGCAGAACTGGAATGAACGGGGATAATTGGTATTAACCTATTTATTATTGCAATTGGGCATGCATACACCCAAATATCTTAAAAGTACCAATAACAATACAAAAAATGTATAAAAATATTTATTACAGACCCACTCAAATCGCATCAGCTCCTGACGAGTGGCGATTCCCACGAAACTCGTGGAGCTTTCCTATGATGCTGCGTCACAACAATCATGTGTCAAAATGAGTTCTCTTTTATCATAATGAACTGTTCCCCTATATAATACCTTGGCTACATTTTACCATGTTTTTTTTTTTACTCCTGGGCAATACGCACCACAATATATGATACCCTATGAATTTCGATTTATACTTATGTCTATAAATGAATTATTATATGTATATATATGAATTTTTTATGCTATGTATTGTCATTGGTACTTTTAAGATATATGGGTGTATGCATGCCCAATTGCAGTAATTAAATAGGTTAATACCAATTATCCATGATAATTGGCATGTAATTTTTTTTGGGGGGGGGAGTGTGTCCCCAGGTTTCAGAGGAACTTCCTGTCCCTCTTCCACCTTCCGCCTCTGGGCCGCCTAGGCGACTCCTCCTCTCCTCCTAGGCAGCCTCTCCCTCCTGGCAATCTTCTGGGACACGTCACAGGTCCCAGAAGATTGCCTGGCCACTAGGGATGTGCAGCGCGACTCGCGCATGCGCAGTAGGTGCCTGGCCGTGAAGCCGGGCCGGGTGCCCACACTAGGAATGGCGGGGCCATCGGGAGGAGAGCGAGGCTTTGGGAGCAGCCGTCGCTGGACCGGGAGACAGGTAAGTTACTGTTTATTAAAAGTCAGCAGCTACACTTTTTGTAATAAACAAAAAACTGTGTGGAACTCCGCTTTAATTACAACCTAAATATTTCTTGCTTGACAAAAGATTCACAAAGCACCATGATGTAGCAAAATAAAGAGCACTGCAGATAGAATTTGTTTGATAAAACCTTGTACTATGCCTTCCAATAAGTGAGCTGATGTGCCCAGGCTTGTGTTTAGCAGGAAGTGAGGGGAAAACTCTATGAGGGACACAGCAATAATAGATATCTTTTTCAGTAGAGTAGGATAAGGCTAGAGCGGGGGTCAGCAACCTGTAGATTGTGATCTACCAGTAGATCGCAGACAGGTGACTGGTAGATCTCAGTCTGGGTTTGCTGACCCACTATTCCAGAGCAACAAACAGAATGCAATGCAGAGGGACTACTTGTAAAGTTGGAGCTGCAGTAGAGAGCAAGACTCTCATAATCCGATGCCTCCTCTGTAGTTCTGGTTCCTGTTCCATGCCGAGTGATACCAATTGCACTCCACCTCTTATCCCGGCTAGCGGTCTCCAGAATGGTGTCAGCAGCAGGAAAGAAGAGATCTTCAAGTCAGTGTGAAGCATAAAGCCTCGTACGATCGTTTCAAATCGTATATTGCATAATGTAACTTGCATACTGACTGCACTACACGATCGTACGACCACAGAAAGAATGTTCAGGTGCATGTAATTAGCATCCGGCCGTTCCTGACTTCTGAGCATGCGTGTTTTGCACAATACAACTTTGTTGTACCAACTGCTCTGTACACACGATACAACGGCCGTATGACCTCTTGTTGGTACGACCAAGTTTTCTAGTCTGCTCATACAACTCCCCTTGTACGACCGCCGTATGCCGGCTGTTCTAATCGCGCATACGAACAATCGATTTAGCATACAACGGTCGTTCATACGACCTGTTGTATACGATCGTCGTCCTGTGTGTACGAGGCTTTACACTGGCCATTATAATATATGGCTGCTTTCACACTGATGTGCTGTGGTTTACCCACAGAGTGGGTGCAAATCAGTGTACCTGCAGCTTTCCTGCGGGTTTGCTACGCTTAGCCATAGACTTCTATTACATCCTGTGGGTTTGGTGCACTTTCTGAAAGCGCACCATAATTGGAGTTTTGGTGTGCTTTCAGAAAGTGCACCACACCTGCAGCATATAGTAAAAGTCTATGGCAATGCCCAGCTGACCCAGGAAAGTTGCAGATGCACTGTGCTGCACCTGCAGTGTGAGTAAACTGCAGCAAATCAGTGTGAAAGCAGCTAAGCGTGCCGCTGCCAAATGTAACTAAGGGCTCATTAATAAGTGCTCCTCTGAAAGCAGTGTGAGTGTGTTTGACAGGTAGTGTCAGGACAGGAGGTGATACGTTGCCTCCTTACCACCTGATTTAAACCCATGATTGCCGTGCAATGCACGCGTTTGCGACACGGTAGTACAGCAATTAGAGGTTTAAATCAGGTGTGAGGAGGTGACAATGTGCCAGGTGATCCTTGACTTTCCCATGCTGTTCAGGTAGATCTCCACCTCTTTAAAGTTGCCTACCCCTGGGCTAGAGCCTCTACCTGATATTTACTACTATCTTGTTGTAGATTTCCCCTCACTTTCTGCATGGCAGCGTTGTCATCAGGACACAACGTGATGGGAACTCTCCCCACCGAAGCCTTGGACAGCAATAAAGACTTGACCATTTCTAACCAATTCTGTATCCAAAAATGCAAAACAAATGTTTTGGCTGGAGTTATATTTGAAAGAAGTAACTGTAACTCTGCTTTCTTTCCAGGTATGTCAAATCTGGAGGTGATTACAGCTCTGGAACGTGGCTATCGGATGCCATGCCCAGGAAACTGCCCGCGGGAGCTGTACAACATCATGCTGGAATGTTGGCAGCAGGCCCCTGAACAGAGACCAACTTTCGAATACCTGCAAGGTGTCTTGGAAGATTACTTTACAGCCACTGAACACCAATACCAGCAGCAGCCCTGAGGGGCGCCGCCCCGCACCGCACATAGAAGCTGTGCAATGCCAACTCTGTGTTGGACTTACAGGCCAACCTTATCTTCACCAAGTTATAAGTATTTCATCTACACCAATTCATAGCATAAGGAGGAAACTGTTTTGTGCCATTATATACCATAAATAGTAACATTTTATTCCTGAATTATTAATATTTTACACCTGGTTTCTCATCGCTGTGAAGGTTAGGGCAGAATCTTACAGAAAGGACATTGACGCACAGTGCCTCTGGAAGGTGCTGTTTGTAGATCATTTTTCATGCACAATTTTCTTCTTTCTTTTACACATGAAGTAAGAGAGACTGGACTAGCACTGTGCCCATTGGAAGCTGTGAACCAGCACTGTGCACGTTGAAAACTCTGCACCAGCGCTGTATACTCTGGAAACATTGCACTGGAGATGAGCTTGGGCAACCTCCAGGTTCATTCCATTCTGGCCCGCAGCTCATTGAAGTACAACAATGTGAGAATTCGGAGGACGCCTGAGCTCATCTCTGCCCTGCACCAGCATTGTGCACCATGAATTCTTTGGATCAATACTATGCACCCTGGAAGTTCTAGACCGGCACTGTGCACACAGAAAACTCTGCACCAGCACTGTGCACACTGAAAACTCTGCGCCAGCACTGCGCACCCTTAAAACTGCGCCAGCACTGTGCACACTGAAAACTCTGCACCAGCACTATGAACACTGAAAACTCTGCACCAGCACTGTGCACCCTGAAAACTCTGCACCAGCACTGTGCACACTAAAAACTCTGCACCAGCACTGTGCACGCTGAAAACTCTGTGCCAGCACTGTGCATCCTGAAAATTCTGCACCATCACTGTGCACGCTGAAAACTCTGCAGCAGAACTGTGCACACTGAAAATTCTGCACCAGCACTGTGCACACTGAAAACTCTCCACCAGCACTGTGCACCCTGAAAACTCTGCACCAGCACTATGCACGCTGAAAACTCTGTGCCAGCACTGTTCACCCTGAAAACTCTGCACCAGCACTGTGCACGCTGAAAACGCTGCACCAGCACTGCGCACCCTGAAAACTCTGCACCAGAACTGTGCACACTGAAAACTCTGCACCAGCACTGTGCACTCTGAAAACTCTGCACCAGCACTATGCACCCTGAAAACTCTGCACTAGCACTGTGCACCCTGAAAAATATGCACCAGCACTGTGCACCCTGAAAACTCTGCACCAGAACTGTGCACACTGAAAACTCTGCACCAGCAGTGCGCACCCTGAAAACTCTGCACCAGCACTGTGCACCCTGAAAACTCTGTACCAGCACTGTACACCCTGAAAACTGCACCGGCAGTGTGCACACTGAAAACTCTGCACCAGCACTGCACACACTGAAAACTCTGCACCAGAACTGTGCACACTTAAAACTCTGCAACAGCACTGTGCACCCTGAAAACTGCACCGGCAGTGCGCACACTGAACACTCTGCACCAGCATTGCGCACACTGAAAACTCTGCACCAGCACTGTGCATGCTGAAAACTCTGCACCAGCACTGTGCACCCTGAAAACTCTGCACCAGAACTGTGCACACTGAAAACTCTGCACCAGAACTGTGCACACTGAAAACTCTGCACCAGAACTGTGCACACTGAAAACTCTGCACCAGCACTGTGCACCCTGAAAACTCTGCACCAGAACTGTGCACACTGAAAATTCTGCACCAGCAGTGTGCACACTGAAAACTCTGCACCAGAACTGTGCACTCTGAAAACTCTGCACCAGCACTGTGCACCCTGAAAACTCTGCACCAGCACTGTGTGCACTGAAAACGCTGCACCAGAATTGTGTACATTGAAAACTCTGTACAAACACTGTGCAAAATCAAAGAAATGTATCATCACTGAGCACGCTGAAAACTCTGGATAAGCATTGTGCACACTGAAAACCCTGTAATTTAAAACTCTGCACCAGCACTGTGCACACAAACTGTTAACACACTGTGCTCCTTGAAAACTCTGCGCCAGCACTGTGCATACTGAAATCTCTGCACCAGCACTATGAACACTGAAAACTCTGCACCAACAGTGTGCACACTGAAAACTCTGCACCAGAACTGTGCGCACTGAAAACTCTGCACCAGAACTGTGCACTCTGAAAACTCTGCACCAGCACTGTGCACCCTGAAAACTCTGCACCAGCACTGTGCACACTGAAAACTCTGCACCCGCAGTGTGCACACTGAAAACTCTGTACCAGCACTGTGCACACTGAAAACTCTGCCCCAGCAGTGTGCACACTGAAAACTCTGCACCAGCAGTGTGCACGCTGCAGACTCTGCACCGGAATTGTGTATATTGTAATTCTGCACCAGTACTGTACATGCTGAAAATCGTTAAACAGCACAGCGTGACCTGCACTCTGTATGGTGGCAGGTGAACCAAATAAAAAATGATTAAAACTCTGTGCATGTTTTAATCTACAGTGAGTGAGGGAAGGTCACTGGTAAATGTGGACAGTAGAACTGGCCAATCACAGGGTTATGGTTGTACATTTGCTTTTTTCTGTATCAGTTCAGTGAGTGATAACTGCAGGGAAAGGTAAAATATGGAATTTACAAAAAAAACTTTAACCTGTACTCTATTCAGGCCAATGGGCAAGGATAAGATGACCAGATTTTTAAATTGAAATCCAGGGACATATTTCTTTTTTATTGGCAAATGGTGAACTATTTTATAAGCATATCGGCCCCGCCCATCCCTGACATCAGAGCTTTGATTTTGACCCCTCCACTCACTCTCACTGTCATTGCGGTTGTACGCCCCTGGCTTGCCCACCAATGCCTAGCTGTGCTGGATGGATGTTCACACTGCTGCAGGAGCCATGACTAAGGACTAATGTCCGAAAAGCTGAGGCTGTTTTACAGCTTTTTTACATGTATTTAATAAAGAAATAATATTTTAGATGTCATCCTGAGTGCCAACCATCCCTTTTCTTTCTCTGGTATGTTGGAGGTGTCAGCAGTCTCGAGGTCTGAGCGTTTTTGTGGGAAGGTTGCAGCGCCTATACACCTGTTTTCCCTAGGTCCTACTAGGCTATGCTGCTGGCTCTCTCCCGTTGTAATTACACACAGCAGAAGTTCATCGGCGGTTACCGCAGCCTCGATGTCCACCACCACCCACCAATGATCAAGCAGAGAGGCAGAACAGCGATCTGCCTATGTAAACAAGGCAGGTCGCCGTTCTGACAGGAGGAAAGGCATGGATCCTGTGCCTCTCCAAAGCAGGGACATGGATCCATGCCTTACCCTAGTAAAAGCACCCCACACAGTTTAGAAAATCACTGGCTAGGCACGCAGTTAACCCCTTGATCGTCCCTCATGTTATCCCCTTCCCAGCCAGTGTCATTAGTACAGTGAAAAGTCAAAAGCGTCAGTCAGTGTTTGAATGTCCACTGCTATCACTGATTGACACCATTACTAGTAAATAAATAAATAAAATATCCCATAGTTTGTAGATGCTCTAACTATTGCGCAAACCAATCAATATACGCTTATTGGGACTTTTTTTTACCAAAATATGTAGCAGAATATATATTGGCCTAGATTGCTGTAGAAATTTGATTTTTTCAATGTTTTAATTGAATATGTTTTATAGAAGAAAGTAAAAACATACAGTTTTTTTTTCAAACTTCTCAGTCCTTTTCTTGTATATAGCGTAAAAAATAAAAACCGCAGTGGTTATCAAATACCACCAAAAGAAAGCTCAATACAGTCCTAGCAGTCAAACTATATTGGCCAGATAAGGAGTACACAACCATATAAAATCAAAATATTTTATTACACAATTAATCTAAAATACCATACAGTGTATATGCATAATTGTAATTTAAAAACAAATATGTATTTGTGTGCTCATAAGCTTATGAGCAAACAAACACATACTGTATTTGTTTTTAAATTACAATCATGCATATACACTGTATGGTATTTTAGATTAATTGTGTAATAAAATATATTTATTTTATATGGTTGTGTACTCCTTATCTGGCCAATATAGTCTAATTTTTTTCTCTTTTTATTTTAGAGCATGTTATCAGCTTGATTTGGCTGCAATATAAGAGGCAATTTTTTATTATGAAATACAAATCTTTGAGTGTATTATTTCACAGACAACTGCCAGAAACATTATATAGACTAGAATGGTTTAACTAGGGTGCAATTGAAGAGGGAGAGATGAGACATGTTTTTACCATGACATACAATTTATGTGTATTATTTCTGTGACAAAAGAAATATGTTGTATCATATGAACTCTGTGCACACTATCATTCAACATCCTGCTCTGCACTGTTGCACATACTACATTTTGAAGGGTGCATGACCAACTTTGGTACCGTATGAATCCATATTCAACAAATAGCCAGCAATCCTCAAACACTGTGTAATATGTTAGTTGCATATATTTGAAAATCTGTGTTGAAGCCACTCTATTTGTGGGTGACAGTGCGGGACAGGATGATGAATGTAAGTTACTTTGGCTGTGACTGCCACTAGGACAATTTATTTATGCTACCCACTCTTAGGACATTCATAAACCATGGAAACTTTCTTTGCTGACTAGCTTTGCGTATTGCAAAAAGGCACCATGCTTTAAAAACTGAAAATTTCCTATCAAATACTTGCCGTAATTTTCCTTTCCTGATGCACTCCATGGCAGCATATATATGGGTTTACTCCGCCTCCTCTCCCACTCTATGGGACCCCACTGCCATAAATTTTGTCTCAGAGCCAAAGGCTGCGTTCCGCAACTAGTCTACTCATGGCACTGGGAAGGTACTCCTGCTGCCATGGAGTAAATCAGCAAAGGAAAATTACGATAAGTATTTAATATGACATTTTTCCTTTTCCTGACAGACTCCATAGCAACATAGGTATGGGAAATGACTAGCCATACACACATGGGTAGGCATCACTGAACAAAAAGCTTTAACTTGTACCATCAACAGACAGGACTTCCAAAACTAAATTGACACAGGATAAAGAAGCATGCTCTACACAATAGTGAGCCATAAAGGTATGTAATCTACAGATTATATCAGGTGCCACATGCCACAAAGCCGCTCAAGAGGTAGACACACTCCTGGTCGAATGCGCTGTCACTGCCTCCGGAGCAGCCAAACCCTTAGCTCTGTAAGCCTGTTGAATAGACTGAACAATCCATGCCACAATCATCCTAGATGAGGCATGTTTCCCTCTGTTCTTCCCGGACAGAGAACAAACGATCCAAAAGTCTAAAGGAAGCTGTAGCTTGTAAATAAAACTTTTAAGTCTCACCCACATCCAGAGGATGTACATTGGCGCTCTCCAGTACTCTGAAGGTTGGCAGGACGATTTCTGGGTTCTCATGAAAAGCCAACGTTACTTTGGGATTTGAGTCAAGCATAGGTATCAGCTCCACTCGATCTGGGAAGAATGTTAAGAAAGGTTCTTCATGACCAAGGCTCCAATTATGGAGACTGTTTTCGCCAACGTGATGGCCATGAGGAAGGCAAAATTGATAATAAGGGCCTTAAAGGAGATTGACCTTGCACACTGACAGCTGCAGCATCCATCCTGGGCATTCAACAGCCACCCACTGATAGCAAGGCAACTCGGCCAACGGCACATTACCCACCGATGGCAGGGCCCTAGATCTTCAGCAGCAACAAAGCTTGTATGCCCTCCTCCACCTCGCTGATAGCTAAGGAACACTGGAACTACCAAGGTTTGTTTCACCCGGCAATCCTTTGAGCAAGCCCTGCATGCTGAACCACCAGAACCTGGCAACAAATGCTACAATTTAAGAGGAAAAAAGGTAAGGAAGCAACTTCCGGCCAACAGGTCTTATGAGGACAAAAAAGGAAGATGGCCTCTGGCTGTGAGCCAAAATTTATGGGAATGGGGTCCTATAGAGTGGGAGGGGAGACGGAGTAAAGCCATACGTGTCCTGCCATGGAGTCTGTCAGGAAAAGCTATTTATGCATTGCTGAGACACACTGGAGAACTTCAGGAAAAAACACAAGACAAACCGCACACAAATCGAAACCCTCCATATACACTATCCTATACTTACAGTTGATCTAGAAGAAGGCAAAAAACCCCAATAAAGCATAATCCCATTCTCTCCAATGGTGAAAAAAATCATTTCTGATCCCCCAAGAGGCAATTGTATATACCCTGAATCACCAAGCACACCTCTATCTTATTTATTGCTGTGTATGTTCAAGTGTGAAAGCTCTGTTGGATTAGAGTTACGGGCCACACCTTAGGGGCCTTGCTGAAGCAGTGTGGCTTCCACATAGATTTGCAAATATATGCAACTAGCACCTTTGTATTTAATAGGTAGTGTTTAAAAATTATGGCTATAACTAACAGTTAGACCCTTTCACACTATTTCAACCTTTTTACTAGGTCACAATTTAAGAAGGAGAGACCAGGCAGGTTTTGACATGATAACAAAATTCAAAGACAACAACTGCGCTCTTCAGAATCACTATGAAACTCATGTCTATAAAGCGCTAAACTAAAATTCAAGTGAGAAATGAAATACATACACAATAATTCATAATAAATTGTGACTACCAATAAAGTGCTATGTGATGTCCTGAAAAAGTGCTAAGTGCAAAAAAGTTCACACAGAAAAGTTCATATGGTCTTCAATGAAATTCTTGCTGTGACGTTCAATAAAGTGCTTGCCGTCACGTTCAATAAAGTGTTCGCTGTGATATAATAACAAAAAATGGTGAGTTCCTGATAAACAAAATCCACAAATCCGTGCTCCCAAGTGACCACACTCCGCACTTAGCAGAAATATTGGACCTCTTTTCTCAAAGAAGGTTAAAAAACGCCTTAGGTAAGTGCGTCGGTATCCAGGATAATTTTGGACAATAAGGGATCAGCGCCCCCCCATAAGTTATTCCTCTGTCTTTATACAGTTCTAATGTGGTCTCATTGGCAAGGGGAAAACATAACTGATATCGTCATGGTGTAGTATTATAAACTTTTATTCCAGAGTATGAAAAATTACACTTATATGATAACAGTAAAAAGTAGTATCAAATGAGAAAGTAAGGAACGCCGGTTTGTACTCCACCTCTGTTCCATAGATCGAAAGTGACATATGCCTAAAAGTCCCAACCTACACGTTTTGTCAGTGTGCGTCTGATGTCATCAGTGGCAAAAAGCAAAAAATGGCCTGGTCATGAAGGGGGGTAAATTTGGGATGTTGAGTATTTTCAAGGGGAGACTCCCTTGGCTTTTTCCTTGCTCTGTTCTTCTGTTATCAGCATGATAACTTCTAACAAGTTCACTGTCAACTGTGATAAAACCAGGCTGAATTTTGTGTTGGGATGGGTGCTATAAATAGATTAGCAGAGAGCTTGTCTTGTCAGAGTGGAGATGGGGTTGTGATGATATCATGTGTGAAACACACACAAAGTGGTGATAGCACGCCCAAAATGCACGTAGCAAGGCTGACTCCATCTTGGAAGGGGATTCAATTTCCTCAGCAAGAATAGCCAGCTAAGTTTTTAAAAACTGTCAATCTCTGATTACAAACCCCCTCACACACACACCCTCCCTTCCTGTCCAAATAGACTTCAAAGGGCCATCTGAACTATGGTATATAACAGGCCAGGAAGAGAAGTATGTTTCTGTTTATTTTAGCAGCTATAAACCAAACGGATGTTCGGACATGCGAGCACCATAAATCACACCGGCAACTGTAACCTCAGAGTGAACTTATTCCTGTCTTAAAACTTACCAGAAATACATACAGTTCATAACTTCAGTTAGGAACATGACATAGCGATAACACGTACATATTCGGATGTAGAAGTTCATCCTATGTAAAATGAGTATACACGTCAAGGACTTCAATAGTACGGAGGGGCAACACTAGTGTGTTCCCTCCCCAGGGTCCCCGAAGGTCTCAGAACCCTCATGTGTGGAGTCATTTAAAAGCCCTCTGTGTGCTGAGATTGAATTAATTAATGTGAGGTTTGCCAGGCTGCCCAATCATGAAATATGATTTTTCATACATAACTTGTGAATCAGGGAAGATTGTATTCCACGGCCCGCCCTGGACAGTCAGTCTAAAAATCCGCCTCACTCAAGTGAGTGGTCAGTGGCATACGGCCCCACCCCTTGTCAACCAGAGAAAAAGGGACTGCTAAGACCAATTTCCAGTTCTCAATTTCCATCAACGAACCAACATCAGAGAACCAGGGAATCATCTTTCGAAACACTAATTAGTCCGAGATATTTTAAAAGCCAGTATACCCATTCTGTTTTTTTGCTGCTGTATATTATTTTGTCTCATTGCTTTGCAACCTTCGCTTTATTTTTCTGTAAATATTTTATTGCACCTAAACTTGACCTTTTCATTATTAAATCTTATTCTGAAAAGTGTTAACCTTGTCCAAAAAAGCTCTTAATGCAACTATTACGAATCTGTTCCTTTGAAAAACGCTACTGTTTTTAAAATAACGCATCTGAATATACCTGTCTGCGGTGACAGCGTGTGTTACAGGTGATTATTATAAAATCATTGGTATTGCTAAATTGTTGGAGAGCTAACACTCCAAACCCAGAAAAAAAGGTTAGTGGTGGCAGAGAAAAGGTTAATTGTTTGAATTAGCCCGGTAACAATCCAGAAATCAGCATAGTCAGGGGCAGCAAACAGGATCAGGAACCAGAAGGGAAGACAACCAGGCAAATTGTTTAACAGGAAATCACAGCAGAGAGTATCCGGATATGTTGACCAGGCGAAGGCACAGGAGATGTGATCCAGGCAGTTTAAATAGCCAGCAGGGCTAGCTGATGAGCAGGAAATGAAGACCAGGTGAGTCACTGTGGAATGAAGAGTACTGGCAATTAACCAACAGCTGAGCACTAGAGCTCTGAGAAGGGAGGCCTGAGCCCAGCCCTGACATACATGCATTTTAAAGTTATCTCTTCTAATGTTCCCACTTACCTCGTGAGTTCAGAAAGCAGCAGGGCAGTAATTACAATAGAATCGGTTTCTGCTAAGTGATTTCCAGCTTCCCCAGCACTCCCACAAGTAGGGTACAGTATCTCACAAAAGTGAGTACACCCTCACATTTTTGTAAATATTTTATTATATCTTTTCATGTGACAACACTGAAGAAATGGCACTTTGCTACAAAGTAGTGAGTGTACAGCTTGTATAACAGTGTAAATTTGCTGTCCTCTCAAAATGTCTAAACCACTGGCAACAAAAGTGGGCCCAATTAGCCAGTTTCCCTCCCCGGTGTCATGTGACTCGTTAGTGTTACACGGTCTCAGGTGTGAATGGGGAGCAGGTGTGTTAAATTTTGTGTTATTGCTCTCACTCTCTCATGCTAGTCATTGGAAGTTCAACATGGCGCCTCATGGCAAAGAACTCTCTGAGGATTTGAAAAAAAGAATTGTTGCTCTACATAAAGATGGTCTAGGCCAGTGATGGCTAACCTTGGCACTCCAGATGTTTTGGAACTACATTTCCCATGATGCTCAACTACACTGCAGAGTGCATGAGCATCATGGGAAATGTAGTTTCAAAACATCTGGGGTGCCAAGGTTCGCCATCACTGGTCTAGGCTATAAGAAGATTGCCAAGACCCTGAACCTGAACTGCAGCACGGTGGCCAAGACCATACAGCAGTTTAACAGGACAGATTCCACTGAGAACAGGCCTCGCCATGGTTGACCAAAGAGGTTGAGTGCACATGCTCAGCATCATATCCAGAGGTTGTCTTTAGGAAACAGACGTATGAGTGCTGCCAGCATTGCTGCAGAGGTTGAAGGGGTGGGGGGTCAGCCTGTCAGTGCTCAGACCATATGCTGCACACTGCATCAAATTGGTCTGCATAGCTGTCATCCCAGAAGGAAGACTCTTCTAAAGATGATGCACAAGAAAGCCCGCAAAAAGTTTGCTGAAGACAAGCAGACTAAGGACATGGATTACTGGAACCACGTCCTGTGGTCTGATGACACCAAGATAAACTTATTTGGTTCAGCTGGTGTCAAGCGTGTGTGGCAGCAACCAGGTGAGGAGTACAAAGACAAGTGTATCCTGCCTACAGTTAAGCATGGTGGTGGGAGTGTCATGGTCTGGGGCTGCAGGAGTGCTGCTGGCACTGGGGAGCTACAGTTCATTGAGGGAACCATGAATGCCAACATGTACTGTGACATACTGAAGCAGAGGATGATCCCCTCCCTTCGGAGACTGTGCCGCAGGGCAGTATTCCAACATGATAACTACCCCAAACACACCTCCAAGATGACCACTGCCTCGCTAAAGAAGCTGAGGGTAAAGGTGATAGACTGGCCAAGCATGTCTCCAGACCTAAACCCTATTGAGCATTTGTGTGGCATCCTCAAATGGAAGGTGGAGGAGCACAAGGTCTCTAACCTCCACCAGCTCCATAATGTCGTCATGGAGGAGTGGAAGAGGACTCCAGTGTCAACCTGTGAAGCTCTGGTGAACTCCATGCTCAAGAGGGTTAAGGCAGTGCTGGAAAATAATGGTAAACACAAAGGAGAAGCAGCGCCTTCTAAGCATAGGAAAGTAGCGTGGAAAATAATGGTGGCCACACAAAATATTGACACTTTGGGGCCAATTTGGACATTTTCACTTAGAGATGTACTCACGTTTGTTGCCAGCGGTTTAGACATTAATGGCTGTGTGTTGAGTTATTTTGAGAGGACAGCAAATTTACAGTGTTATACAAGCTGTATACTCACTACTTTACATTGTAGCAAAGTGTAATTTCTTCAATATTGTCACATATAATACTTACAAAAATGTGAGGGGTGTACTCGCTTTTGTGAGATACTGTATATATACACTTGCATTGCTCCATGCTGGATCAATGCAGCTATGCAAAATGTCCATGCCTGGATTCAGCTTTAACAAATTTGCTTATGTTATAGACAGGGGGAAGTATTTTGTAGTACTAACACACTTCCTGTCCTATGGTGACAAAGTGCAGACAAACAGTATTTGTTTACCGGGCGCTCAGGTTTGGGACATTGCAGAACGGATGGACAGATTGTTGGATGGGGCTGGGGAAGACCCAGCTGTCATGGTACATATTGGCACCAACAACAACATTAGAAGAAAATGGAGAACCCTACAAAATGATTTCAGGGACTTAGGAGCTATATTGAAGAAAAGAACCTCCAATGCAGTATTTTCAGAAATACTGCCTGTATCTTGAGCCACACCAAGGAGGCAGCAGGAGCTTAGGGAGCTTAACAAGTGGCTGAAGAACTGGTACAGGAAGAAAAGTTTGGTTTCTTGGAGACCTGGACTGACTTTTCAATTGGTTACTTGCTCTACAGCAGGGACGGATTGCACTTAAATGAGCAGGGTGCAGCTCTGTTGGGAGAGAAAATGTTAAATCCACCAAAATGTGTCGTTCACGTTGAGACTTCTCCAGATGTGACGTTCCCATTGAGACTCTGGCAGAATGTGAGGTTCCGCTGAGATTTTGGCAGAATGGAAGGTTCCCGCTGAGACTCCAACAGAATGTGACATTCCTGTTGAGACTTCAGCAGAATGTGACGTTCACATTGAAACTCCACCAAAATGTGACGTTCACATTGAAACTCTACCACAATGTGATGTTCATATTGAAACTTCACCACAATGTGACATTCACAGAAACTCCACTACAATATGGCATTTGCATTGGAACTCCATCAGAATGTGGCTTTCACATTGAGACCCCTCCAGAATGTGACGTTCACATTGCGACACCACCAGCATGTGACATTCACATTGCGACTCCATCAGAATGTGACGTTCATGTGGAGACTCCACCAAAACGCCAGGGGAACATCTCCTCCAGTGAAGTTACATGGTTACAAGAAAGGATAGGCTGATACTTGTGGTAGGGGACTCAATCATTAGAAAGACAGAGCGAATCTGTCACAAAGACCATTATCCCCGAACAGTATGTTGTTTACCGGGTGCTCGTGCTCAAAACATTGCAGATTGGATGGACAGCTTGTTGGATTGGGCTGCAGAGGACCCAGCTGTCATGACACATATTAGTATTAACGACAAAGTTAGAGGAAGATGGGGTGCCTTAAAAATAATTTCAGGGACTTAGGGGCTATATTGAAGAAAAGAACCTCGGGCCCTGTTTGAAAGCGATACAGCTGTTTGAAATCATTTTCACCCCCTTCATACAATATGAGCAGTGTGACAATGACCAAAGCTCAGCTATTTCAAATACCATTGGTATCCACACTATTTTAGTCTCCCAATCTCCTTTGATGCCTTTCCCTTTTTTTTTCCTTTTCTTTCCTTGCTCCCCCCCCCCCCCCATCGTCCTTCCCCTCTGCCCTTTTCCCTTCCCTCTTCTCATCCTCGCTTTCCTTTTTTCTGCTTCTCCCTCCCCTTCTGCACTTTGTCCTTCTGACACATATATATACATCCTTGCGGAATCCCCGGATTCCATATCCTTTTTCCTTCTTTTCAACCGTGTAATACAGAAAACGGGGTGGGCCAGATTAGTGGAGTCGTTATCCACTCTACCTGTCCTCTCTGTAGAATGGGACACCTTTCATATACATGTGTGGTTATAACGCTCCATCTGCTGAGCTTACAGGCCAGTATTATACTGTATACTGTTCAGTTTTAATTTGCAGGAGCTCCTATCACCTCCTTTTCATTGCAATTATTGTTGCTTATCTACCATGTTGTGCAATGTCCTGTTGCAATGTACATATTTACATCTGGCTCTGCGGATCCTGTCTTCCCCCTTTGTTAAATAAAAAAAAAAAAAGAAAAGAACATCCAAGCAGTATTTTCAGAAATTCTGTTTGTACCTTGAGCCATACCAGAGAGGCAGCAGGAGCTTAGGGAGCTTAATAAGTGGCTGAGGAACTGGTGCAGGGAGGAGGGGTTTGGCTTCATGGCGTACTGGGCTGACATTTTGGTCAGTTACTGGCTCTATAGCAGTGATGGACTGCACTTAAATGGAAGGGGTGCAACTTTTTTGGGAGTGAAGATGGCCAAAGCATTGGAGGAAATTTTAAACTAGGTGGTGAGGGGGAGGGATCAGAGGATGATTTGCTAGTGGACATGAGAGAGAGGATTTCCAAATCAAGCCAACATTACCAGAGAGTCCACTATGTCATCATTCTCATCAGCACCCATCTCCAAGAGATGAAATAACACCAGCTCTCTTCACCAACAGGCATGTCACAATATCTTTTCTGCAGGCTTATGTCAGACCGGCTACGAGGTAGGGTTGGAGGCGGTAGTCCTTTTCTCCCCGCAGGTAGGCATCACACCGGCTATGAGGGGAAGTTGGAAGTAGTTAGTCCTCCTTTCCCCGCAGATGTGCGTTGGACCAGCTATGAGGGGAGGTTAGAGGTAGGTAGTTACATAGTTACATATAGTTACATAGTAGGTAAGTTCGAATAAAGTCAATAGTTCATCCATTTCAACCTGTGTCGGTGTATGTGTATCAGGGTCGATAAACATTTCCCATATCCCTGTATGTTGTGTTCTTTAAGATTCACGTCCAAGAGTATTTTAAAAAATGGAGCAGCTATGAGGGGAGGTGGGGGCCAGTATTTTTTTTCAGGCATGTGTTGGACTGGCTATGAGGGGAGGTTGGAGACCGCGGGACTTTTTTTGCTGTTGGAGCAGTTATGAGGAGGTTGGAGACTGGTACTTTTTTTTTCAGGTGTGTGTTGAACCGGTTATGAGGGGATGTTGGAGGGCAGTAGTCTTTTTTTGCAGACATGTGTTGAACCACCTATGAGGGGAGGTTGGAGGCCGGTACTTTTTTTCAGGTGTGCGTTGGATCAGCTATGAGGAGAGGTTGGAGGCGGTATTTTTTTTCAGCCGTGTGTTGGACCGGTTTTGAGGGGAGGTTGGAGGGTGGTAGTCTTTTTTGCAGACATGTGTTCAACCACCTATGAGGGGAGGTTGAAGGCCGGTACTTTTTTCAGGTGTGTAGTGGATCGGGTATGAGGGAAGGTTGGAGGCTGGTATATTTTTTTAAGGCATGCGTTGGATAGGCAATCGAACTGGTTATGAGGAGATGTTGGAGGCCAATACTTTTTTCCGGTGTGTGTTGGACCGGCTATGAGGGGAGGTTGAAGGCCAGTATTTTTTCGGGCAGGTTTGAAACAGCCTGTAATGGTGATTTCACATATGATTGCAAATACAGTAACCAAAACTTTTGTTTTGAATTAATTTTTTGAACTAGTTTCGACTGAATGTATTTCTTGCTCTGTATGTCACAATGTGGAAATTACATAAAAATGGAGTTAGGGAACGCACTTTGCAGAGTGGCCTTGACGTGGCAGTGCGGCTTCATATAAATTTGCAAATGTATTCAACATAAACCCGACCGATTCAAATTGCTGAATCATTTTAGAATTTTTATTATTTTGCTGGCTGGCTGCCCATGTGCACCTTACTTTAAGCACCCAGTTTCATTTTTGTGTTGTGGTAACAAGCATTACTGCAATGTAGGTGGGCACATGTTCCATGCATTAGCATGTTACAGTGCCATCCATTGACTATGGTAACCCAACACATTATCCCAACGCACCTCTGACACACATGCATTGCAGCGCATTACATTGCACATCCATTGTGATGTGCTGAGTCAGAAGAAATGGTGCAGTCTGATTGGTTGTCTCTTCTGGTGTGTTGGCAGCCAAGGTCAATTAAACACAATGCCCCGGAATAAACAGCTGTGAATCCAGTCTTGTACCTAGTAATAAATTGATCAGAGAAGGTGCAACTCCGGCAACAGAAAAAAATTAAAATGGAACTTCACTTTCTCTATCAATATTGACTATTTTAACCACTTGCTGGCCAGCCACAGAACATACTGTATATATGTCATTTTGCCTGCTCCGGTTTAGGGGCATGCAGCGTGCGAGGGATACAGTCTGGGGAAAGCTGCTGGATTATGGTTGGCTTTTGAGGAACCTTTCAAAAACACAACCTAAATAGGGATGTTTATTTGCGGTTTTGTTTTCAATACGATCTCTCTATTCAATTTCTTATTTTTTATTTGATTTTCAAGGTTTATTATTATTATTAGTAATGGTATGAATTAACATTTATTTGATTTTTATTGATTATTATTATCATTGCTGTTATTATAAATGTTATTGGTTAAAATTTATTTGATATCTATGTTTTTTAGCTATATATGCATTTACAGTATTTTACAAAAGTGAGTACACCCTTCACATTTTTGTAAATATTTTATTCTATCTTTTTCATGTGACAACACTGAAGAAATGACAATTTGCTACAATGTAAAGTAGTGAGTGTACAGCTTGTATAACATGTTATTTTGAGAGGACAGCAAATTTACACTGTTATACAAGCTGTACACTCACTACTTTACATTGCAGCAAAGTGTCATTTCTTCAGTGTTGTCACATGAAAAGATAGAATAAAATATTAACAAAAAATGTGAGGGGTGTACTCACTTTTGTGAGATATTGTATATACTGTATGTTTATAAGGCATTTCTAAACACAAATGAATGTATATTAATTATTTTAAAGGTATACCGCATTAAAGTGGTTGTAAAGTCTAATGGTTTTTCACCTTAATGCATTCTATGCATTAAGGTGAAAAAACCTTTTCTAAATAGGGGCCTCCCCAGAGCCCCCCTTTTACTTAGCTGAGCCTGTTCGTTCCAGTGGCAGCTACGAGCAATCTGCTCCAGCCAGTGTCACAGGTCCTCATTGGCTGGATTGTTAGCAGGGGAGCCATTGGCTCCCGCTGCTGTCAATCAGGTCCAGTGACTCGGGGGCGGGGCCAAGTCCTGCTGTGTGTGTGAATGCACGCAAACAGCAGGAAACGGGAGTGCACCCGCACGGGGGACCCCAGGGAAGCTTTCCCTGATGGGTCACTCGATGTCCCAGGAGCTCCGTTGGAGGACCCCAGAAGAGGAGCCACTCTGTGCAAAACCCCTGCACAGAGGAGATAAGTATGACATATTTGTTATTTTAAAGAAAAAAAAAACAAAGCCTTACAATCACTTTAAGGTGTGCTCAGATTCACTGCATTTAGAAATAAATAGAAAACCATGCATCCAGCAGCAGATTAGATACTCTGAACACATCTAAACGCATGTACATGTACCAACAGGAGAAGGTGACTAGGGAAGTCTATAGTTTGTAATTCCTTCTCTTACAGTAAAATAACAAAAATGAGGATTAAAAGGTTTTAGCTGGAGATGGGCTTTCAGTTTTTATCTCTCACTAAACATCCATTTAAAATGAAATGTTCATCTAAGACTACCCTGTCCACAGGGTGACAACGGTGCTATGTGATTTCACTACACGATGAACATTGTTGTCATCCTGTTACAGGAAGCTGAAAAATAACAGATCTCCTGGCAGGATCAACAAGTCATAAAACTATGTTATGGGGGAAAACCAAAAACTGCTTTGTTACATAGTTTATAAGGTTTGAAGAAGGAAACAAACCAATCTAGTTTAACCACTTACCGACGAGACTATAGCCAAAAGACGGCTACAGCACAGTCGCCCAGTTCTGGGAGGGCGTCTACGGATGTCATCCCAGAACTCCACCCCCTACGCTCCCCCTTGGGCGCGCATCGGGTGCGCTCTGCTACCACTGTGTCCTTTGGACACAGCTGATCACAGATCAAAGTAAAGGGACAATTACAGCGTCCCTTTACCATGTGATCAACTGTGTCCAATCACATCTGATCACACATAAACAGCCTTGCCAGTTATCAGCTCTCCTTTCCTTATGCGTTGTATCTGTGTGAGGAAAGGAGAGCCGATAGCGTGCAAGGCTGTCAGTACATTGTTTACACTGATAATCAGAGCATTGATCATCAGTGCCCTGATTATCCATGCAGCCCCATCAGTGTCTACCAGTGCAGCTTATCAGTGCCCATCAGTACTGCTTATCAGTACCCATCAGTGCTAACTATCAGTGCCACCCCAGGACAACGTCATTTGATGATAAAACACGTCGGGAGGAATACCTCCCTAGGGGGGTTTCAGATCACTCCCCTTTATTACTTTGCATAGATGTGGAGGTTATGGGAGTGCATAGACCATGGAGGGTACAGCGGTTCTGGCTATCACAGAAAGGACTGAATAATAGAATCCCAGATCAATTACAGGTATTTTTGGAGGCACATGGAGAGAACAGAGACTTACTATTTCGGGATACCCTTAAGGCTTACCTGAGGGGATTTTTGAAGTCCACTATCTCATACATTAAAAAATCCTCACGTAAGGAGGAGGGAGACCTCATACAAGCCTATAAGGAGGCTGAGGCAAGGTTTCTGAACTCCCCAACTGCCCCTAACAGGACACATTGGGAACAGGTTTCCAGAATGTATTCTGCACACATGGCAGCGAGTGCCAAAAGGAAATAATTTTTTACTCAACAAAAGTAGTTTGGAATGAGGTACACCACATTTACCTTTAATATCACAGACCTTTAATATCATGGGATCATACAGCTGTACCTCTAGTAATGTGGTGTACCTCATTCAATGCAATAGGTGCAGCAAAGGATCTTATGTTGAGGAAACAGGGCAGAAATTGCAAACAAGGATGAATTTACACAGACATTCCATCAAGGAACATAAAGAAGATGATTTCTGCACACCGGTGGGACATCGCTTTTCACAACCGGACCACACTATTGAAGACCTCAATGTTTTAGTTCTTAAAGGGAATTTCAGAATGATCCAGGAAAGGAAAACATTTGAACTAAGAATGATTCTTCTTTTTGACACAAAAAATAATGGTTTAAACTTAGATATAGGTTTTCTTACTCATTATTCGAAAGTTTTACGACCCCATCTGTGACTTCCATCCCCCCTCCCCAGTCTATAGTTCTCCCTCTGTTATCTCACTGACTCTACTGGGAATTTTATTACTATTTGCCTAAGGCTCCTTTCAGAGACTGACCTGTCACAACTCTATTCTCCTCTATGGAGGATCGGATGAACACGGACCGTCTGTCTGTGTTCATCCGATCCGATCCGCCAGACGGATGGAAAATAGGGTTTCCATCCGTCTGTTTTTGGCGGATCGGAGCGGATTGGATGTCAGCGGACATGTCACCGCTGACATCCGTCGCTCCATAGAGGACAATGGAGCGTCCGTTCAGGTCTGCCTAAAAACTGACAGGTGGACCCAAACGATCCACTCGTGTGAAAGGACCCTTACGCATTGATTTGGTTTGTTTTGTTTTTCCTTGCCCTCAGAGATTTTTTTTTTTTTAACATTCGGCTAAAACTCTTGTGAATCAGTACTGCTTAGACCTTGAAGAAGGACACACACCCCGAAAGCTTGTCCTGAAAAATTGTATGTTAGTGCGAATAAAAAAAGTATCACATTTGTGAAAAAAAAAAAAGTATCACGGACAGTCCTCAATATTCTCATACATAGATTCTAAAATTCTTGCAAAAATTTTAGCTAAACAACTCCATTCTTAGCATTATACACCCAGATTAAACTGGCTTCATGCCAGGGAAATCCACCTCCATCAACATTCGTTGGACCCAGCTTATAGTCCAACTTAGAGAGCACCTCCCTGACACTTGTGTCTCTAGACACAGCAAAAGCTTTCGATTCTGTCGAATGGCCATTTCTACTAACCGCCCTTAAATTCTTTGGCTTCAGGGAAAAATTTTGCAAATGGGTCACTATTTTATACGCTAACCCCACGTCACAATTGTTAGTTAACAGACTCCTGTCCACCCCCATACCACTCCATAGAGGCACACGGCAGGGATGTCCTCTGTCGCCGCTCCTATTTGCAGTGGCCATAGAGGCTCTGGCACTTAGATTTAGGCAGTCTGCTTTGGCGAAGGGCATTACTCTGGGTGAGAGAACTGATGTAATTGGATTGTATGCTGATGACCTTATCCTCTATCTACAGGATGCTTTGCGGTCCTTGACAGCTGCAATGCAAATAATTGATACATTTTGGGGGCATTCTCAGGCCTTAAAATAAATTGGCAAAAGTTAGCCTTGATGCCTCTTCATCCCCACGTGTTTGAGGACTGTAGCGCTGTTGTCCCTCTGAAGGTGGCATGAACCCTCTCATGCAAATAATTAAAACTAAGTTGGCGGCTTGGGCTAGGCTACCTTATCAGTGGCGGGTAGGAATAACCTTATTAAGATGGTACTTTTACCAAAATGCCTTTATGTGTCCTCCCACATGCCTGTATCGGTGCCTAAAGCCTACTTTAAACCCTAGACGCTCAGTTCATATCATTTATTTGGGCCCAAAATAGGTGGAAACTCAAACTGTCTACCATACAGCACCCTAAATTGGAGGCCGGCATGGCACTCCCAAATTTATATTATTACTACCGGCAGGGCAATTGAGACACCAGATTGACTGGCTATCGCCTATAACCCCAGCGGTGATAGAGTCACATTTGTTTTTACAGGTCAATAATCTCCTAATCGCCCTGGAAGCTCAGAAGTCAGTCTTGGTACAAATCAAGTCGCCGATTTAAATTTGGCCAGAATGGTCTGGAGGGAATCCAAACGCATTGCAGGGTTCAAGGATAACGAGGCCACACGACCTTTGTGGCACAATCCTATGTTGCCTCATTTACCACAACTTACAGGTGATTTCTTCTGGGAACGGAAGGGTATAAACACCTTAGATCAGCCTTTCTCCTTTTTCAACACCGAGGAACCCTTGAAATAGTTCTCCGGTCTCGGGGGAACCCCTGCTAAAAATTTAAAATCTACAACTCATGATACATTAGTCCAGAGGTTCTCAACCCCTGTCCTCAGGACCCACTAACAGGCCAGGTTTGCAAGATAACTGAAATACGTCACAGGTGATATAATTTGCTACTAAGTGATTGCAGTATTCTAGTCTGCATCTCCCCAAGGTAATACTTAAAATCTGGCCTGTTAGTGGGTCCCGAGGACAGGAGTTGAGAACCACTGCATTAGTCTGATGGTCAAATGGGAAGAATGCTCCTTACACTTGTGGTCATTGGGAAGAATTACCCCTTACAGATAGCTAAAAAGATCAATGGTATCATTGGGAATTTATCTGAGAGGTAGAAATTGACCATTGCTCAAGGAACCCCTAGCAACCTCTGGAGGAACCCTGGTTGAGAAACCCTGACTTAGATGATATTTACACTGGCAATGTTCTCATGCTATCAGTGTGCTCACATTGGCAAAGGATTATACCTGATATGACTGATGAGGACTGGGAAGAAGCTTGCTCCTCACACCTACAAGCATCCCCAGCCATTAACAATAAGCTAACTCAGCATATATTATTCACCAGACTTATTTCACACCAGTGCGACTGCACGCCATACATCGCATGCCCGACTCCAAATGCACAAGATGTAACACCATAAATGCTGATTTCACTCATATAATTTGGGCATGCCCTGTAAGTGACCCAGTACTGGAGATTGGTGACGAACCTACTGTCGTCTGCCCTGTCAGTGCCGGTTCCCTGCACCCCCAGAGTTTGTCTACTTGGTATATTAGATGAGGAAAAATGGCTGAGATACCAGAGAACATTGTTGAAAGCAACGTTGTTTATGGCCAGGAAATGTATTGCTGTTATATGGATACAACCCAGGTCCCCTTCAGTCCGTAGGTGGTTACAGTTAGTAAATCAGGTCTTACTGTTTGAAAAGTTAGTATACAAACATAGAGGCTGCCCACAAAAATACCTTAACATATGGGATTTATGGTGTTCCTCCACCCTTACTATATCAGACAATTGATGTAAGTACAGTCCTCACCCTCATGGATCTATTGTATTTGTTTGAATGTTTAAACTTTAGATGTGGATCAACAATAAGATTCTCCATGCTTTTAACTCCAAGCATTGTCGCCTTTGTTTACTCTACCATTTTAATATGCAATGTTGTTCTCTACGTCACGTGGGTCACCCTGATGAAGTCACGTGACGTGACGTAACGCGTTGGACGTGGCCGGAGCTGACCCGATATCGGAAGTAGAGTGAGAGGCGGAAACGCCGTTGTTTTATGCCCGCTATTGTTGTTTTAAATGTAAGCAGCCACTTTGTAGTTAAATAAATGGTTTATTGTATGCTGCTACACTATGGGAGTATGTTTCTCTGTTTATACACACGAGGGGGAAATACTACCATCATATACTGATCGCATATAACGGTGACCTGACAAGAGTGGGAGGAGGAGATTGGAGGACGCAAGTTAACGGGGGCATCTGTTGCTGTTCTGGGATTTCCAGCATAAGGCGGATAGTATACCTAATTAAGGTGAGAGTTCTGAGAGCACGGGTGTGGAGAACACTGGCACAGGAGCCCATCTGGAGGCGCACAGAGTTGCTCACCAGACCGACTCCTACAACACAATTCTATGCACGTGTGTGGACGTATTATCAACAAGAATATCTGACACATCATATCACTTGTTAGAAGTAACTGGAACTGTTCTGTCACAATAGTATTGCTTTAGCACTCTGTGAATGCACTGGAGCACTTATTGAATCACTACGCCACCTGGTGGAAATAAGTTGAACTGTTTGCATATATATGCTTTCACTTTTCTTTGATTATTGTATTCCATGCACATTTCTATCCCTTACTGGAAGTGAGGGCATAGGTTACATTGCACATTTTCTATTTGTTGTATTGCAGGTATTTTTTTCATGCATTTTTGTCTAGCAGTGTCATCTATCATTTATACCATTTTTATGTTAATTTATTTTTAAGTCGTTTTGGATTTGGCATGGGTAAGGTTATGATTCATTAACATCACATAAGCACTTAGCGCTGACTGCGCAGTACCCCACTAACTCACTATTCATTTATCAATTGTGTAATATAATAGGTAATGCAGCAGTCGGATTATTTCTATTCACCATTAACACATATCATTTAAAGGGATTGATGCACAATTAGAGGGACATCACTTCAGTATTCTAGCTCGCTGACTATTTCGTTGTGAGTAGCGCAGAAGACCTTACATATTGGTTATGCATTTCACTTGCTGAAGACAAAACTGAAGGGAAAATGCCCCAAGAACAAGCAGGAACTGAAGACAGTTGCAGTAGAGGCCTGGCAGAGCATCACCAGGGATGAAACCCAGCGTCTGGTGATGTCTATGCCTTCCAGACTTCAGGCTGTAATTGACTGCAAAGGATTTACAACCAAGTATTAAAAAGTGAAAGTTTGATTTATGATTATTAATCTGTCCCATTACTTTTGGTCCCTTAAAAAGTGGGAGGCACATAAACAATTTGTTGTAATCCCTACACCGTTCACCTTATTTGGATGTAAATGCCCTCAAATTAAAGCTGAAAGTCTGCAGGTAAAGGACATCTTGTTTGTTTCATTTCAAATCCATTGTGGTGGTGTATAGAGCCAAAAACATTAGAATTGTGTCAATGTCCCAATATTTATGGACCTGACTGTACTCACAGAGACATTCACTATAAGAATAATCAAATTTATATAAGGACTTTATTTTAATCAGTATACACTGTGTGATTGTGGTTGCAGTTTGTAATACATGGGATTCACACAATCTTGAGGCCATTCCCATGGGTCTGTTCTTAAGGCCTCATACTAGTGGTGCACCGAATGGAAATTTTGGTGCCGAAACCGATACCGAAAATGAAGGATGCACTAGGCCGAAAACCGAAACCGATACCGAAAATGACATTTTTTAATAAAAATAAATGACTTATTATTTTTTAAAAAAACTGTCATTAAATAATAAAGGTTTTCTTTTTTGATATAGAATATTAGAATTGTATTACTATATTTTACTTTTATTACCAAGTTAATGAATAAAAAAATACAGTCCAGTAGCGTAAAGTAAGTAAGTACTTTAATAAAGTAAAGTTACCCACATGACACAGAAAATAAAATAAATACATTCAATAATAAACCTACTGTACATATTCTGCACAATAAAACAAATAAAATAAAACATAAAAAAACAGGCATAATATAAAATGCCAACTTGAAGCACATTGCAAGGACTAAGAGCCTCTATGCTTGTTGTATAGACATATTTTTTTTCACATATAATTTTCACGGTTTATTGTTCAAAAATAGAAGAACCGTAAAACAAGACAGGGTGCACAGGCAGTACAAACCGTCAGGTGTACCAACAAAGCTTATTGTCAAAGTAAAACATCAGCTTATAAGCCACGATATACAATATTATCACATCACATAATGGGACAACTGGAAGGAAAACCTAACATAACGCGGTGTTTCAACTTGAACTGATTACACATGCTGGTTGTTCTATAGTACACCACCACCGGTCTGTTTTTAATTTTATTAACAAAGAGATGTCTTTTTTTTTAGATAATGCACTAGGCTGGTGCACCCTCTGTCTTGTTTTATTTAACCACTTGCCGACGGCTGATCGGCAAATGACGGTGACAAAGTGGCTCTGTAACGCGAATCGCCGTCATACGACGGCGGCCGCGAGATCGAGCCTAGTGAGCGCGCGCGTGCCGCCGGAGGCGCGCCCGCGCGCTCACTGTGTTCGGGGAGGGCCAGGAAGCGGGTGCGGTGGAGTCGATCTCCGCTGGAGTGAAAGAACGGAGGTCCGTGTAAGTAAACACGGACCTCCGTTCTGTGAAGGGGGAAGGGCTGTGATCACAGCCTTCCTGTACATGGAGGCTGTGACCACTTCCCTTCCCCAGCTAGGGCAGTCCCCCCACAGTTAGAACACGCCCAGGGAACACTGTTAACCCTTAGAGCGCCCCCTGCAGGTTAACCCCACATTTTTAGAGCACTGATCGCTGTATAAATGCCAGTGGTCCCAAAAAAAGTGTCAAAATGGTCCGACATGTCCGTTGAAATATCGCAGTACCGCTAAAAATCGCAGATCGCCGCCATTATTAGTAAAAAAAAAATAAAAATAAAAACCCCAAAAATGAATTCTCATCACCCGTAAACGCGACCACTTTTGCGCAAACCAATCAATAAACGCCGATTGCAATTTTTTTTATCACAAATATGAGGAAGAATATAAATCGGCCAAAAACGGTGAAAAAAAATGTTTTTTTATA
>BLSH010092942.1:770150-781711 GCA_018402905.1 Glandirana rugosa
TTTTATTTATTTAATCCAAATCATTTGGGAGTTGTACATACATTTGCATTAGAAATAATCTTACAAGTTTCGATCGGTATCTGCCTAGCTTTAAAGTTAGTCACACACCAGCAGGAGTAAAAACTGTATCGTGTTATTTTCGAATTGTCTCTAATATCTGGACAGGACGTAATGAAAAGACTAAAGTCCGAGAGAGAGCGACATAACATGCCTCCTCGTCTATACAGTGGGATCCTGTCCTTCACTGAATCTTGATGTCGTGTGAATATATAATACCTGTTGATACTGCCAGAAACCCAGTACTTCCCTGTGTGTTATACCAAGAAATCTTCCCAGGTTACTTCTGTGTTAGAGATGAGGAGACAGGGAGGTGTGCTGTAGTTCTAAGTCACTTCCTGTCCTAGGGTGACATATCTGCTCCTCCGTACAATACAGCGAGAGAGAGCCTGAAATCAGAAAAGTAATGCAGGACAGGTCTATAATCTCTGTTAAGCTTTTATTGTGCTATGTCAAAAATGAGGACGACCACACACTGATTGAAATTTCGATCCGTCTATGGCTAGCTTTGAACATTCTAATAAAGATTACGTTTACATACATGTTGAGGGTTTACTAAACCTAATTTATTTATTTTTTTTCTCCAGTTCTACTTGCACAATCACTTGTCCTTCCTCTTGTACTTCCATCGGGAGATAGTGGAAGAGAATCAGGAGCCCACGTTTAGGGTGGTGAGGTTCGAGGTGGTACCACAAAGCATCACAGTGGAAGGTAATAATGTCAAAAGTAAAACTCTTTGATTGAATTTGTGAAGCGCCCATAAATGCACAGATCTGTCATTCAGAAAGTGAGGGACTCACACAATGCATTTATCATTTGTAAAGAGATCTGCATACTGCCAAATTAAATGGTTCCTATCATCCATTTCAATTTCAGTTTGTTTGTAAATGCTCTCCAGGTCCCTTGACTTATCCTCATAAGAACCTAATTTAGGGGTCATATAGATTTATAAATGAAGGAGCAATGCCACATTCAGCTGTACCTATTTTTTTTTTTAAGGAAGCATTACTGTTTAAGTAAGTACTGTGTAAGTTAAAGTGGTTCTAAATGCTCAAGGTTTTTCTTTTTTTAATTTTAATGCATTCTCTGCATTAAAGTGATAATAAGGACTTGGTTTTTTTATTTTTCATTTAAAAATAACAAACATGTCATACTTACCTGCTCTGTGTAATGGTTTTGCACAGAGCAGCCCGGATCCTCCCCTTCTTGGGTCTCTTCGCAATGCAGGCAGATTGTAGCTGGTGGGAGGGACTGGCAGCGTGCTCTACATAACTTCCTGAAAACAGCACTCTGCCTCAGTACTCCTCTTCAAGAGCCATCTACCCTGATGCCAGCTATGGGCTGTTTTTTTCAAGAGGGTTGTGCAAATCTTAATATGCCTTGATGGTTGTTTGTCAGTCTGGAGGAGTGGGCATCCTAAGCAGATGGATTTGCATGCAGACTGCCCTGGTTAATGCCCACGTGTGGCACTAAGCCTTCATGATTAAGGTTCCTTTCACACCAGCGGAACAATCGGGTTTGCCTGTCCGTTTTCCAGGCAAACTCAATTGGACCATCCATTGCTCCCTATGAAGCGGCGGATAGTGGACATGTGTCCAATGACACTCGCCAACATCTGGTCCGCTAGGACAGATGAATGGGAATCTGTTTACCATCCGTCCGGCGCATCGGACGACAGTTGAATGGAAACGGACAAACCGTCCATTTCCATCTGACTGCCCCATAGAGAACAGTGGGCTGTGTCTATGTCTGCTCTGCATAGTGGAGTGGACATGGACCTGTCATCCGCCTGCTCAATGGGGGTCAGTGGAGACATACCCCGCTGAGCAGGCGGATTCGCTTGATTAATTCCGTTCCTTCTGAAAGGGGCCAAAAAGAACTTAAAGCAGGGCTCCACCCAAAGTTGGAACTACCGCTCGGATTCCTCCCCCAACCCCCCCCCCCCCCGGTGTCACATTTGGCACCTTTCGGGTGGGGGGGGGGGAGGAGGATATCTGTCATTGACAGGTCTTCTTTTCCCCACATCCGAGAGTCGCGGCCGCTGACGTCAGCAACCTGACTCCCTCCTCCGCCGCAGTAGGAGCCCGGTGTGAAGCCGAAAGTCTCCCCTGCTGGTTACCTTACCCTCAATGGCAGCGGCAGCACTCGACCAGCCGATCTGAAGAGCGGTGGCGGTGCCAACATCCCTGGACTCCAGGACAGGTAAGTGTCCTAAAGTTAGAAATCAGCTGCTACTGTATGTGTGACTGCTGACCTTCAATTTTTAAAGGGGCAGGGGCGGGCAGTGGACCTCCGCTTTAAATTCAATGAAAGGGGCGGGTCAGGGACAATCAGGCTAGGGAGGAAAGGATTAGATGTTGCTGAATGTCCTCCAGTCAAATAATGAGGCTGGCTTTAGCTGACCAGCTTGAGCTTCTATTGCACGTTGTCAGAAGCTCACAGTGTGCAGTGAAATCAGAGTAAGCCATTTCAGTACAGGAGAGGAGCCAGTACAACTGTGCAAGACTGAGTTGGGCTTTTAAAAAATCCCTGGTGATCTTGTCATGAGGACCCTTGTTCAGGCATTTCCTCTGCAGGAGATCTGCAGCACAGAGATGTAACAAAGGATTAAAATAGGGAGAGGACAAGATTTTAAGGGGTAAATATTTTACCCAAACGTAATCCAGTTAGGACTTAAATCGACTTCTTTTTGTCTCAGATCTGAAGGGGACGGATGGCGAAGCCTGCACAGTAAAAGAAAGCTCCAATTCTGCCCCCCTGGAGATCGACCCCGCAAAAGAGAATAAAGTGCTCTTCACATACTCTGTGCACTGGCAGGTAAGGTGCTGTGCTAGCTTGGTAAAAGGGATTATGGATAACACAGCTCTTGCTCAGCTCTCCACTTTTTCTGCCTTTAGGAAAGTGACATCAAGTGGGCATCTCGTTGGGACACTTACCTTACCATGAGCGATGTACAGATTCATTGGTTCTCCATCATCAATTCTGTGGTTGTTGTCTTCTTCCTGTCAGGTGAGCAGGGGAGGGGACTGGGGCAATGATCGTGGGCTTATGTAGCAATGGCACATTTTCCAGGAAGCTCACAAGATATATGAACGGTGAATCAAATCCTATGCCTGACTGCAGCTTTTCTTCTGATTTTAACCACTTGCTGACCTCCCTATCGCAGTTTTACTGCTACAAGGTGACAACTCTGTGCCAGATCCTGTGTATATATACATGATCCTGATTTTTCACCTGCAGGGAGCACATGTGGTGCCGCCCGCTTCTGCTGTGATTATTCACATCAGAAGCTGATCTGTGGGTGCCAGGCACTCAATGTCTGCTGGCACCCGCCAATCTTCAGGCAGAGACTCAGGCAGATCTCCATTCTGACGGGGAGGAAGGGGTGGATTTTGTGTTTCTGCAAAGCAGGGACTAAAATCCATTTCACAAATATGGGCTAGGCACACAGTTAACCCCTTGATCTCCCCTGATGTTTAACCCCTTCCCAGCCAGTGTCATTAGTACAGTGGCAGTGCATATTTTTATCATTCACTGTATTGGCACTCCCGCTATAAGTCACTGATCACCGCCATTACTAGTAAAAAAAAAAAAAAAAATAAAAATATCCATACATATATACCATAGTTTGTTGACACTATAACATTTGCGTAAATCAATCAATATACGCTTATTGGGAATTTTTTTTTACCAAAAATATGTAGCAGAATATACATTGGCCTAAATTTATGAAGAAATTAGATTTTTTACATTTTTTATATTGGATATATTTTATAGCAGAATGTAAAAAAGGTTTTATTTTTGTTTTGTTTTTTTCAGACGTGACAGTCTTTGTTTTGTTTTATAGTGCAAAATAAAAAAAATGTAGTGGTGATCAAATAGTAACAAAAGAAAGCTCTATTTGTGGGAAAATTTTACAACTTTTTATATGGGTACAGTGTTGCATGACCGCACAATTGTCATTTAAAGTAACGCAGTGCCATATTGCAAAAAGTGGCCTGGTCATGAAGGGGAGGTACATCTTCCGGAGGTCACGTGGTTAATGTTTGTCTTCTGTTTATCAGGTATTCTCAGCATGATCATAATCCGAACACTGAGGAAGGACATAGCAAACTATAACAAGGAGGATGATATAGTAAGTGCCTTGGGTGGTGCCGGTTTGCCTGTGTCATGTGACCTTCCTGTTGGCTCACGCCTCTGTTTTTCCTTTTCTCTGCAGGAAGATACAATGGAAGAATCGGGTTGGAAACTGGTCCATGGCGATGTATTCCGACCACCCCAGTATCCCATGATCCTCAGCTCTCTCCTAGGCTCTGGAATTCAGCTCTTCTGCATGGTGCTAATTGTCATCTGTAAGTATGCAAATCCGTACTTGGGTCATAAGATGAAAATTAAAAAAATGCAAGGGAAAGACGCTAGCACCGTATCTTGATATCAGATACCAATCAATATGTGTATGTAATGTGCAGCACTAAAAAACAGTTTCATGCATTAAAAAACAAAACAAAGTTAGCCCAATTTGTTTGCATAATGTGAAAGATGATGTTACGCTGAGTAAATATATACCTAACATGTCACGCTTCAAAATTGCGCACACTTGTGGAATGGCGCCAAACTTTGGTACTTAAAAATCCCCGTAGGCGACGCTTTAAAATTTCTTACAGGTTACCTGTTTTGCGTTACAGAGGAGGTCTAGTGCTAGAATTATTGCTCTCGCTCTAACGTTTGCGGCGATACCTCACATGTGTGGTTTTAACGCCATTTACATATGTGGGCACGACTTACGTATGTGTTCGCTTCTAGATCTCGCCTCCTAGGCTGGGAAGCCTGAAAAAAAAGAAATGATCCTGGCTTCCGAGCCGAGGCTGCGGTATTTTTTCATATGTAAAGGCTGGACGTCACGTCATAGCATCGCGTCCGGCCCCCGAACGATCATAGAGGCTTTGGGGACCATCTGACCCGCCAGAAATCTCTATCGCCAACATCCAGCGGTTCCTTCTCCGGCTCGCCGATCACAGGGGCGAATCCGGGAGAAGCACGGGGGGGGGGGTGTCCCCGGGGGGGTGTCCCCTCCCGCTGCCTGTGAGAATGATCAAGCAGCTGAACTGCCGCTATGATTGTTCTTATAGTGAAGGGAATCGCCGGATCTAAAAGAAGATATCGGAATGATGCTTGTAACTGCAGGCATCATTCAGATATCACTGCTCAAAGTCCATGACGTCATATGACGGTGGGTGGGCGGGAAGCGGCTAATTATTATGTGTGATGAAAATGCAAGCTATAAAACATAAATCACGTGCATAAAGCACATGATATGCCAAAAAATAAAAGTGTTCTATATTACGCAAGTGTTATGAAAGTGATAGACACTCCTAAATTAATGAGCAGTCTTGACAGTGAATAAAAATCCACAAACATGTGGTGACGAGGACGAGTCCTTACATTTGACTGAGGCAGTATTGGTGAGACAATTGAATCCCAATAAAACGGAGTTCCACCCTTCTTTTTTTTTTTTTTTCCTAGTTCCTATGTTCTCATTGCCCCTCCTGGTGTACAGTGCTAAATGGATTTTTTTTTACTTTTGTTTCTAGATACCTTTGTTTTCTTTTTATATCTCCAGACAACACCTCCTGTCCGGCCGCCTAGGCGATGACGTCATTAGGCGATTCCCATTGACTCCTGGGATATCGGCATTATATATCCCAGGATTCTCCGGGACGTCTAATCATGAAATCCGGGTTGTGCTGATTGGCAGGTTGCCATAAAAACGGTGGGAGCTTCCACTGCTATTGCCATGGCAACCTTGCCATCAACACAGTGTGACGAGCTGTGTCCTGATGGCGCAGGATCGGGAGGTGCATGCTGGGTAGCCAGCTGCACCAAATCCTGAAAACAAATACGAGCGGGCTTCAGATGCCTACAATAGCAGTGGCCGCTGCTGGCATACCTGGGGCACTGTGAGTAATTGAAGATTCATAATCAACATGAATGATTACACCTCTAACAGTATGCAATTTAGCTTGTACTAGTAAAGAGAATCACAGTGGTGCATTTTAAAAAAAATATAGACAAGGAGACTGGAACTCCACTTTATGACAAAACCATAAGAGCAGAGACACCACCACTGTGCACACCAAAGCAGAGTACCTGAGCTGTATGACCCTCATGCAAAGTGGGGTCAACAACAAATGTCAAAATAGCCCAGACTGGCAAAATGCTCTGTAGGTCACGGGGGGGGGGGGTCCTCCCACACTAGCCTGGACTGTATAAATGTGCTCAATAAACTGAGAACACTTCGTAGTGTAAAACCGCTCCACATTTTAGTAAAAGCACTCATGTTGCACAATGTAAAAACGGTGATAAGTCATAAATACCATGGGGATCACATTCAGTATAGCAGCTGGACAGCCGGCATCTAAGATGCCGTCCGCGTCCTAGCTCCATCCTACGTGTTTCGGCTGAGCTAGGAAGGGCTAACGCCATCCATGGTATTTATTACTTCTAGCTTATTGCAGCTAAAAATCAATATGTGTCTGAAAGGTGCAGCAGCTGTGCAAATCTTTTCGCATATCCAATAGTGTACACATACAAATACTCATCCATCCTTGTATGCAAGTACAGCCCTGAGACTATTCAGTCTTAAAGTAAGAGACTTCCTTATGTCTGCCATTTACTGCACAGTCCGCTATAAATTTGTCATCATTTATGTGTGCCCATGCTTCACACATACAGACTAATGCAGGTGCACTTATTGATCTTTTCTTCATTCCATCATTTTTTCATCCATTGGGAGAGTAAGAATTACCTGATTCCCCTGTAGTGATGCAGCACGTGACCCAATGGCTGCCTTGTCAGATCGAATAGGTTTTATGTTAACAGATATTAGTTATTTTGTGATGATGTGTAATGTCTTTGTCTTGTAGTTGTGGCCATGCTGGGAATGTTGTCTCCATCCAGTAGAGGTGCGCTTATGACCACAGCCTGCTTCCTGTTCATGTTTATGGGGTAAGATTGGCAACAACATTATCATTCTGTTTGGTTTGAAATCTACATTAGCTTTACAAAAGAAAACATGCTCTGAATTGTAAAGCACCCCATGTATGTGTTCCCAAAACATATTGATTTAAGTTTCCTGTCCAATAAGGCAAATATTAAAGTTGAACTATGGGTCCAATGCTCATTTAAAGGAGAAGTACAGCCAAAGCTGGTTTGGCGATACTTCTGTGGATCACCGGAGTGTGCAGATCGTTCTGCACTCCTGTGACCCAGGCTAAAGCCCGCTATCTGCTGATGTCACAGAGCCTGTAAAGACTCGCAAAAAATCACAATCATATGGTCAGGATCCGCCCGCATGCCAGGACTGACACCTGGCTCAGCCTCTCAGCAAGCCGCTGAGAGCCTCAGCCGGTCGCTCTTGCCCTCTCCACAGTCCAGCGCTCCAGTGACCGTTTGGGGGGGGGGCAGAGCAGAGAATCGATGACTGACAGTCACCAGCTCTCTGCCCAGTAAGCTGTGAGAACTGAGCGATCAGTGGTATTCGAATGCTTGGTTCTCCGTGTTAGAGCTGATGCAGCATCGGACCGCTGAGAGCCTGAGCCGGCCGCTCCCACCCCCTCAGTGAGCGTGTTGGGAGCCAGAGCAGAGAACCAGCTCTCTGCTCAGTAAGCTGTGAGAACCGAGCGATCTGCGGTGTTTAATCACTTAGTTCACTTAGTTCTTAGTGTTAGAGCCGGCCGGGGACAGATCCAGCATTGGAGTGATGCTGCATGCACCTAGGTAAGTATAATTCTTAAAAAAATAATAATAAAATTCCCATACTTCTTTTTCAATATAAGGGAAATATAATAGAATTTTTTACCACCTTCCTTGGTACCACAAACCCACCTCCCTTGTCTGGTGATGCAGCACTCCCGCTCTGATGTCATCATCTACTTCGTAGTTCAAGACAGCTTTGACAGCTTCCATATATTTTGTTTTCAAAAGTTCAAACCTGTGCCCAGACCATGAAAACAGCAATCATTACACCAGTGATAGTGATTGGAAATCAGTACCCTGAACATCGTGTGTACTGCTCAAAATCTTTACCTTGTGCACAGGGCTGTAAAATAACAGAGGACACTGCCATCTTCTATTCCTCCATTTTGTCTTATGACAGCCTTTGTTTACTTTCCATATCCTGTCAGTATGGCTGGCCTTGGTTATGCAATTTTTTTTGTTTCCACCAATGGGTTAAAGGAAAGAAAATTGCTAGATTCTTCCATTAACACAATCAGTGTTTATAGGGGAATCCCTCCCTCAGCGCTATTGTGTTCTTCTGGCAGAGATCACATGAAAAAAATCTGACAGGCTGGTTGTACTGAAGTTGATCAATAGATCATGCAACCAACCCTGCCAATAGATAGATCGAATCTCATCTGGTCTCTGCTGAACCGGCCAAGTTTCGATCCATCGATAGCCGGCTTTAGATTGCCAAGATGATGATCAGACTGAGATGAGAAGGCTGCAGAATCATAGATGGGAGGGGATGGGTTTAGCAAGTCATAATAACTTGAATGCAGGTTTAATTCCAGAAAAGACCGCACAGTACTGCATGGTTTGGAATCCGGAAGAACCTGTTTAATGGTATTTTATTGCTTGTTAGGCACATCTAAATGGCTGTATGTCTGTACAGCTGTGGCCAAAAGTTTTGAGAATGACACAAATATTAATTTTCACAAAGTCTGCTGCTTCATTGTTTTTAGATCTTTTTGTCAGATGTTACTATTGGATACTGAAGTTATAAGTACAAGCATTTCATAAGTGTCAAAGGCTTTTGTTGACAATGACATGAAGTTTTATGCAAAGATTCAATATATGCAGTGTTGATTCTTCTTTTACAAGATCTCTGCAATTCGCCCTGGCATGCTGTCAATCGACTTCTGGGCCTCACCCTGACTGATGGCAGCCCCCCATTCCTACATAATCAATGCTTGGAGTTTGTCAGAATTTGTGGGGTTTTTTTGTTCACCCGCCTCTTGAGGATTGACCACAAGTTCTCAATGAGGAGGTTCCTGGCCATGGACCCAAAATTTTAATGTTTTGTTCCCCAAGCCACTTAGTTATCACTTTTGCCTTATGGCAGTGGTTCTCAACTCCTGTCCTCAGGACCCACTAACAGGCCAAATTTTAAGTATTAGCTTGGGGAGATGCAGATTAGAATACTGCAATCACTGAGCAGCAAATGATATCGCCTGTGATGTATTTAAGTTATCTTGCAAACCTGGCCTGTTAGTGGGTCCTGAGGACAGGCTTTGAGAACCACTACCTTATGGCAGGGTGCTCCATCATGCTGGAAAAGGCATTGTTCCTCACCAAACTGCTCTTGGATGGTTGGGAGAAGTTGTTCTCAGAGGATGTTTTTGTCCCATTCTTTATTCATGGCGGTGTTCTTAGGCAAAATTGTGAGTGAGCCCCTCACTCCCTTGGCTGATAAGCAACCCCACACATGAATGGTCTCAGGATGCTTTACTGTTGGCATGACACAGGACTGATGGTAGCGCTCACCTTTTCTTCTCCAGACAAGGTTATTTCCGGATGCCCCAAACAATCAGAAAGGGGATTCATCAGAGATAATGACTTTACCCCAGTCCTCAGCAGTCAAATCCTTCCAATCCAATGTACCTTTTGCAGAATATCAATCTGTCCCTGATGTTTTTCCTGGAGAGAAGTGGCTACTTTGCTGCCCTTCTTGACACCAGGCCATCCTCCACAAGTCTTCTCCTCACTGTGGGTGCCGATGTCCTCACAGCTGCCTGCTGCCATTCCTGAGCTCTGCACTGGTGGTGCCCCGATCTCTCAGCTGAATCCACTATAGGAGACGGTCCTGGTGCTTGCTGGACTTTCTTGGACGCCCTGAAGCCTTCTTCACAAATGCAGTGGGAATATTTTTTATGGGATTAAGTTCATTTTCATGGCAGAGAGGGACTTTGCAATTCATCTGATCACTCTTCATAACATGAAAATGAATATTTGTGTCATTCTCAAAACTTTTGGCCACGGCTGTAGACAAGTCGATCCAAAAAAAAGGTTCCTGCACTACTTTGGTCTAACTTTGATACGACTTCAATGTTACAGAGTGTTAAGACCCCATTCAAACCTCAGCGTCTCGTAGCTCGCAGCTCCAAAACGCTAGAGAAGAAAAACATTTATTTATTTATTTTTTGGTATCCTCTCCATGATTTTTGGTTGTTTTACAGTGTATTTGGTGGGTTCTTCGCTGGACGCTTGTATCGAACACTGAAGGGGCACCGGTGGCGCAAAGGAGCATTTTGTGTAAGTAATCGGTTTTCACAATGTAATATTTGCCTTACTTATAAGAGGATGGCTGGTAAGCAGAATGGTTTGCTGCTCCCTCTAAGGGTTGTACCCTGCTGTACAGGTAGTGAAAGCTCACTTTAGTGTAGTAAGGCCTCATGCACACAGGATGTTTTGCAAACTCCTAGAAGCCTTTCCACCTGGCAGCAGCGTTTTGACAATGCCTGACGCTTGTGAAAGTATGTAACACGTTTAGGCTTGTTAATAGACGTCAAGGGATTGGGCATTAATTCATTTCATTGGCCAGAATAATATTTTTTTTTTTGGAGGGCCACAGGTTGAGCACCCATGCAGGTATAAGAAAACAGAGGAGTGGAATAGAAGGCGACTCATCAAATGTCCTCTGTATGGGAGGTGGCCCTTGATGATGGAATATTAGAGAGGTCAGACTAAAACAGCAGACTGCTAGTTCACACAACAACAAGCACAAGTCTATATAATCACTTGACCTCCGGACCTCCCCTTCATGACCAGGCCAATTTTTTGGTAAATGGCACTGCGTTACTTTAACTGACAAATGCAATGCTGTACATAAAATGAAGTACAGTGCCTTGCGAAAGTACTCGGCCCCCTTTGAACTTTGCGAACTTTTGCCACATTTCAGGCTTCAAACATATAGATATAAAACTGTAATTTTTTGTGAAGAATCAACAACGAATCAACAACAAATGGGACACAGTCATGAAGTGGAACGAAATTTATTGGATATTTCAAACTTTATTAACAAATAAAAAACTGAAAAATTGGGCGTGCAAAATTATTCAGCCCATTTACTTTCAGTGCAGCAAACTCTCTCCAGAAGTTCAGTGAGGATCTCTGAATGATCCAATGTTGACCTCAATGACTAATGATGATAAATAGAATCCACCTGTGTGTAATCAAGTCTCCGTATAAATGCACCTGCACTGTGATAGTCTCAGAGGTCCGTTTAAAGTGCAGAGAGCATCATGAAGAACAAGGAACACACCAGGCAGGTCCGAGATACTGTTGTGGAGAAGTTTAAAGCCGGATTTGGATACAAAAAGATTTCCCAAGCTTTAAACATCCCAAGGAGCACTGTGCAATCGATAATATTGAAATGGAAGGAGTATCAGACCACTGCAAATCTACCAAGACCTGGCCGTCCCTCTAAACTTTCAGCTCATACAAGG
>BLSH010092942.1:817602-835142 GCA_018402905.1 Glandirana rugosa
CGGATTTTATTATAACTTACCGTAAAATCCTTTTCTCCGAGTTCACTGACAGACGCAGCACCCACCCCTCTGGGCTCTGTTTTTGGTACGACTTGTGTACAAACTGGAGAGCTCCTCTGTGAGGGGGGGTTTTAATGTAGGAAAGGAGGACGGCCCCCAGGGGAGGGGCCAGCTGAATTCTTTCCCTGCCTAGTTAACTCCTGGTAAGACGAACATAAAACCCCACAAAGTCATGAAGAGCTGCGTCTGTAAGTGAACTCGGAGAAAAGGATTTTACGGTAAGTTATAATAAAATCCCTTTTTTGGTCTCATCTGACCAGAGCATCTTCTTCCACGTTTGCTGTGTCCCCCACATGGCTTCTCGCAAACTGCAAACAGGACTTCTAATGGTTTTCTTTCAACAATGGCTTTCTTCTTGCTACTCTTCCATAAAGGTCAGATTTGTGGAGTGCTAGGCTAATAGTTGTCCTGTGGACAGATTCTCCCACCTGAGCTGTGGATCTCTGCAGCTCCTCCAGAGTTACCATGGGCCTCTAGGCTGCTTCTCGGATGAATGCTCTCCTTGCCCAGCCGATCAGTTTAGGTGGATGCCATGTCTTGGTAGGTTTGCAGTTGTTCCATACTCTTTCCATTTTCGGATGATGGATTGAACAGAGCTCCGTGAGATGTTCATAGCTTGGGAGATTTTTTTTATAACCTAACCCTGCTTCAGCCTTCTCCATAACTTTATCCCTGACCTGTCTGGTGTGTTCCTTGGTTTTCATGATGCTGTTTGTTCACTGAGGTTCTCTAACAAACTTCTGAGGGCTTCACAGAACAGCTGTATTTATACAGAGATTAAATTACACACAGGTGGACTCTATTTACTAATTAGTTGACTTCTGAGGGCAATTGGTTCCACTAGATTTTAGTTAGGGGTATCAGAGTAAAGGGGGCTGAATACAAATCCACGCCACACTTTTCACATATTTATTTGTAAAACATTTGGAAAACCATTTATCATTTTCCTTCCACTTCACAATTGTGCCACTTTGTGAATACTTTTTCAAGGCACTGTAAAAAGTCCCATTAACCACTGCAGTAATCAGCACACTCCTAGTCCATTGACACTTCCTCCAGCTCAGTAACTGAAAGCTGTAGGAAGTGTCTGCAGGAGCCTGATATTGCACCTTCGATTTACTGATCGTGGGTGCAATGCTTTGCAGACTGCCGTGAAAAAAAAGACAATTGCATATTTTTTTTCCCTGCAAAAAAACGTGCATTTCTTTATTTTTTCTTATTAAAGGAACCTAGCCTTTAAAGGAGCGTTCATGGCCATACACTGCCCAGATCAGCGTATTCCTGTAGCGGGTCAGACCAAGTATTGTATTCAGCTGCAGACAGGAACCCTGTACGAATAGATGACAAACTGACACTGCTCAGGGCTGGTCATCTGTCCCAATCCGCAGGTAATCGCTCCATGGGTGATAACATGCAGACAGCTGAGGAGCCTCTCAGCCTGAGCACCGACAGCTGAATGTAAACTTCTATCCGTACTCACTGCAGAAATACGCTAAACTGGATGGTGAATGACCATGTGAATGAGTCCTGTATCAGGGACTCCATGGGAGCTCGAGAGGGAGTTCTTTTTTTTTTTCTCGCCTGGGGCAATTTGGAGCTGTAAGCTGCTATTTGAAAATTGATGCCACCTGTCATAATATAAAATTAAGGATCCAGTAGGGATTGTGGGAGCTCCATAATGGGTACAGCAAATGGAAAGGCATTGGAACTCAGTGGAAGCATGGTGAGATCCCATCATAATGGGCACAGCAGGTGTACAGACCCGGAAACTCAGCACAGGGATGGTGGGAACCCCTCACAATGGACACAGCAGGTGTACAGATCTAAGAACTCAGCACAGGGATGGTGGGAACCCCTCGTAATTGGCACAGCAGGTGTACAGACCCAGAAACTCAGCACATGGATGGTGGGAACCCCTCATAATGGGCACAGCAGGTGTACAGACCCAGGAACTCTGTACAGGGATGGTGGGAACCTCTCATAATGGGCACAGCAGGTGTACAGACCCAGGAACTCAGCACAGGGATGGTGGGAACCCCTCATAATGGGCACAGCAGGTGTACAGACCCAGGAACTCAGCACAGGCATGGTCGGGAACTCCTAATTGGCACAGCAGGTGTATAGACCCAGAAACTCAGCACAGGGATGGTGAGGACCCCTCATAATTGGCACAGCAGGCGTATAGACTCAGAAATTCAGCAAAGGGATGGTGGGAACCCCTCATAATGGGCACAGCAGGTGTACAGACCCAGGAACTCAGCACAGGGATGGTGGGGAACTCCTAATTGGCACAGCAGGTGTACAGACCCTGGAACTCAGCACAGGGATGGTGGAAACCCCTCATAATTGGCACAGCAGGTGTATAGACCCAGAAACTCAGCACAGGGATGGTGGGGACCCCCTCATAATTGGCACATCAGGCGTATAGACTCAAATTCAGCAAAGAGATGGAGGGAACCCCTCATAATTGGCACAGAAGGTGTACAGACCCATAAACACCTCATAACGAACAATGCAAGTGTGCAGACCTTGGAACCCAAACATTTTACCAACAGAGGCCCCTGAATCCCGTCAGGTAGTTTAACTCTCCACCATCTACCGGAATCTATCCACCGGAATATCAGTTTTGGGCGGATTGACCCTTTAAGCTGCTCATTCTTGACTATGGCTGAAATAAAACACAGAAAACCAAATGCTCTCTAGTAAATTTTTATTTAGCAAACTTCACTCTTTAAACCAAAAAAAATAGAATATTGTATCCCCCCCCCCCCCCATCTGTATTAAAAAAAAAAACAAATTGTCTGAAATCTACTATTCAGGCAAACTATCAATCTCAAAGTGCTACAATGTCAGTGATTGGTCCACAGTGTGAAGTGATGCTGCTGGTGCCCAGATCAAAGGGCAAAGCACAGAGAAAAAGACACGAACAGAACATGGAACGGGTTATTCGGTAAGGAAAAGAGCAATGTGCACGATATGGAGCAACCAGAACTGACCTTTCACAGATTTGATATCCGGTCGCTATAGCTTACTGCACTTTGCCTTATTCGATAGACCTGCATGTGCAGAAAATGGTTCCGGGCCTGTTGACGGGATTTTGTGGGTTCTAATACAAGTCTATAGGAATGCAAAACCCGCTTGGGATTTAGGATGTAGTGACCCAAGGGATTTGGCTGCAAAGGCCGGTGATGGACCCCATGGGGCAGCTTGGGGGGTGTCCATCACCCAAATAATTCTGAATGGTCTTAAACTGTTGTCATTGACGCAAGCCCAAAGCCCCCTCGACACAGGCCCATAGGCCGTTTATGAAAGCATTTTAGCTATATTTACAATTAACAGCCAATCAAATTGGAGCCGTTACCTGCTCAAATTCCAGCTGTCATTTTCTAGTGTAGGTTGGAAAATAAAAAACGTAAGAGTCAGGACTGGTTGATTCAATGCTAAGAGGTGCTAAAGGATGAAAGCTCTACACAGCACATGCCTTTAGTTCAGTGTCAGGACCTAGGCATACAGAAACAAAAACTCAGAGAATATCACAAGACATTAGAGGGCGACAGATAAAAACTCGACACAGGTAGCTCTTGCCTGCTGAAACTCTCTAGTGAGTGGTAAGCTGAATCTGGAGGAGCTTTGGTTGGCACTCCTGGGTGGATGCTGTGGTTTATCCTGCTGACCCCCAGCGTCACTACAGGACTCTGTATTGGTTGGTGGGAGGAACTGCAGCAAGGGGACACACGGCCCAGGGATGTCAAACTGTGGCCCTCCAGCTGTTGCGGAACAAGTCCCACGAGGCATTGCAAGGCTGACAGTTACAAGCATGACTCCCAAAGGCATGATGGGTGTCATGCAACAGATGGAGGGCTACAGTTTGACCCCCCTGCGAGCACCTGGAGCTATTCAACACACCACCAGCTAGAAAGGTCCACCTCCCTGATAAGGTTACTTTTAAATGAGATACACTATATTGCCAAAAGTATTGGGACACCTGCCTTAACACGCACATGAACTTTAATAACATCCCAGTCTTAGTCCGTAGGGTTCAATATGGACTTGGCCCACCCTTTGCAGCTATAACAGCTTCAACTCTTCTGGGAAGGCTGTCCACAAGGTTTAGGAGTGTGTCTATGGGCGCCATTCTATGACCATCCTTCCAGAAGTACATTTGTGAAGTCAGGCACTGATGTTGGGACGAGAAGGCCTGGCTCGCATTCTCCGCTGTAAGGTGTTCTATTGGGTTGAGGCAGGCCAGTCAAGTTCCTCCACCCCATACTTGCTTGTCCATGTCTTTATGGACCTTGCTTTGTGCACTGGTGCGCCATCATGTTGGAACAGGAAGGGGCCATCCCCAAACTGTTCCCACAAAGTTGGGAGCATGAAATTGTCCAAAATGTCTTGGTATGCTGACGCCTTAAGAGTTCCCTTCACTGGAACTAAGGGGCCAGCCCAACCCCTGAAAAACAACCCCACACCATAATCCCCCCTCCACCAAATGATTTGGACCAGTGCAGAAAGTAAGGTCCATAAAGATATGGATGAGCGAGTTTGGGGTGGAGGAACTTGACTGGCCTGCACAGAGTCCTGACCTCAACCCGATAGAACACCTTTGGGATGAATTAGAGCGGAGACTGCAAGGCAAGCCTTCTCATCCAACATCAGTGCCTGACCTCACAAATACGCTTCTGGAAGAATGGTCAAACATTCCCATTGACACTCCTAAACCTTGTGGACAGCCTTCCCAGAAAAGTCGAAGCTGTTATAGCTGCAAAAGGTGGGCCAACTCAACATTGAACCCTACAGACTAAGACTGGGATGCCATTAAAGTTCATGTGCGTGTAAAGACGGCTGTCACAATACTTTTGGAAATATACTCTATCTGTCAATCCGAATTTCTCTGCGAAACACTGATAAAGATTTCCTGTCTATTAAAGCTTAAAGAGATACTAAAGCTTTGTTTTTTTTTTAAATAACTTGTTATACTTACCTCTGTGCAGTGGTTTTGCACAGAGTGGCCCTGATCCTCCTGGGGCCCTCCAGGCTCCTCTTCTTCTCGAGTGCCCCGTTAGGGAAGCGTTTTCCCTGGGGACATTCGTGTGGGCGCGCTCCTGTGTCCTGCTGCTGCGTCCATTGATAGACAGCAGGACTCAGCCCTGCGTCACTGTGCTTGATTGACAGCAGTGGGAACCAATGGCTCCCCTGCTATCAATCTATCCAATGAGGACCCGAGACACTGGCTGGAGCTGCTAGGCTTGTCCACCGCACGGGAACGACAGGGCTCAGGTAAGTAAAAGGGGGGCAGCTGCAAAAGTAAAGGTTTTTCACCTTAAAGCATTAAGGTGAAAAACCGTGAGGGTTTACAACCCCTTTAAGTTTGCCTTTCCTGGTTCCTCCTATCCCCCTCTCATCATTAGGCTTGTCTTTTTTTTTTCATTGCATAACCTTATTTTAGACCCAGTGATGTTATCACTGGGTAACTGTGCTTTTCTATGCAATGCAGACTGGTGGGAGGCAGGGTGCTGTACCTGAAACCATCACAGTATCCCTGCCCCAGTACTCCTCTCATGAGTCCTCAATCCTGATGCAAGCAGCGGGCTGGCTCTTGGGAGGAGCTCTGCAAATATCAAAATGCTTTGATAGGTGGATGATCACCTCAAATCCATGCAGGCCACCACAGGTGATGATGAGCCTCCATAATGGAAATAGACTGAACAAATTCGGTGGGCCAAGGATAGTTCTCCAGCCTGAGACAGGGCTCTATCTGGCTTTCTGCAGTTTCTAATGCACATTGTGAGAAGCTCGCAGCATGCAGTGAAATCAGTGCAAGACTGGCGGGAAGGCCGGAGGTCAGATTTAAAGCTCTATATCTGTCAATATGGTTCATTCATATCATCATTTTCTGTCATCTAGAGGAAAGGGTATGCAGTTTAAGGTTAAACCACCTTTAGTTTTAGTGAATGACCACGTGTCTTTTGTGTACTCCCTTGCACGGAAGAGTTTTGTCCTTATTGTGGGGACACCAGCACAGTGTTTGTACATTGAAATCATATCCCCTCTCAAGCGTCTCCAGAGAGAATAAGTCCAGTTCTTGTACTCTTTCCTCATAACTGAGGTCCTCCAATCCCTTAATTAGCTTTGTTGCCCTTCTCTAAACCCTTTTCAGTTCCAGGACATCCTTTCTGAGGATTTATATATTTATAAATATAGGTTTATTCATATAAACCATTTTTTAAAGCAAAAATGTTGTACAAGTAGCTCCCACAATGCCTTATGGGATTTCTAGAGGGAGAGAGCAGAGGGTGTTTGCCTTCAGACTGTCACTCTCTGATTGAAATCCCACAACAGAGCAGGCAGGGAGGGGGGAGAAGTCACGATTCTGACTCTAGTGTGTATATTCAGTTTCAGCATTTGACCTCCGTAAATAAAAAGCAGCTATAAATAGTCAGGGAAAACGTGAGAGATCCTAAAAAAAAATATTATTTATCTGCGAAATTTCACAGCTTACTAAAACCCCCACTCCATATTTCCTCTAAGTGCTATTGTTCCCCTGTACTATGGGGATGGATGAGGTAAACTGGATCAAATGCTGTAGCCCATAGCAACTATATGGTACAGGCATCATACTTTTCCTTTCATTTCCCATGGATGGCCTGTCCTCATTTACTGAAATGTCCAAGATGAGATTGAAGCCTTTGTTGGAAAATGACAGTTGGGATCTGAAAGAAGGTTCTACATTTAGAAGATCTGAGAATCATTGTAACCTTTATCAGGCAAGTGCTTCAAAGAATTCTAGATTCCTGAAACAGGAAGTACATCAAATGACAGTTGGGATCTGGAAAATGACAGCTGGGTTCTGGAAAATACCAGTCGAGATCTAAAAGAAAGTTCTGCAGTTTGAAGATCTGAGAAGGGAGGATCACTGTAATCTTTATCAGGCAAGGACTGCAAATAATTCTATTTCTCTTTCGTTCATTGACGGACGCAGCCTCTAATCTTGACATGTGGGGTTTGCACCTTTTACCAGGAGTAGACTAGGCAGAACATAGTTCAGACAAAAAGCAAGCTAGCCTCTCCCAGAAGATCGGAGACATTTCTTTGCAGTTGCTCTTGCAAAAGGTGGCCTTCTTGGTGGCCACCACATCCGCCAGGCGGGTGTCTGAGTTGGCGGCGTTGTCTTGAAAGTCTCCCTAGTTGGTCTTGCATAAGGTCAAGGCGGTGCTGCGCTCTTCTCCTTCGTTTCTACCGAAGGTGGTTTCCTCTTTCCACATTGAGGACATTGCCCTTCCTTGTGTCTGCGCCCGTCACATCCTAGGGAGGTTGCTTTGCACTCCTTGGATGTGGTTAGGGCTTTGCGGGTGTATTTGTCGACCACGGCCTCCTTCCAGAGGTCGGACGCGCTGTTCGTGGTGATGGATGGACCGTGCAAAGGGCTGGCGGCCTCGTCGGCCACGATATCACTTTGGATCAGACAGACTGTGACCCGTGCGTATGAGGTTCGGGGTCAAGAACCCCCTTTTCCGGTCACGGCTCATTCCACCAGGGCGATTAGCACTTCCTGGGCTTTCCGACACCAAGCGTCGGTGTCTCAGGTGTGCAAGGCTGCCACTTGGACTTCTGTGCACACCTTTGCCAAGTTTTACAAAGTTGATGTGTCAGCATCTGCAGATGCTGCCTTTGGCCGCAAAGTTTTGCAGGTGGCAGTGTAGGCGGGTCTGGTGCCTCCCGGAGAGTTTCTGTTGGGTACAGTTGTTGTTGCCCACCCCTCTTTGTTTGACACTGCTTTGGGATGTCCCCACATGTCAAGATTAAGAGGCTGCATCTGTCAATGAACGAAAGAGAAAATAGGATTTTTTGACTTACCGTAAAATCCTTTTCTCTGAGTTCATTGACAGACACAGCACCCACCCCTCTTTGTTTTGAGTTTGTGCTGCATGTTACAAACTGAAGTACTAGCAGGGCGGAGGGGGTTATGCAGAGTGAGGACTGCCCCCTTGGAGGGGCTAGCTTGCTTTTTGTCTGAACTATGTTCTGCCTAGTGTACTCCTGGTAAAAGGCGCATACCCCACATGTCAAGATTAAGAGGCTGCGTCTGTCAATGAACTCAGAGAAAAGGATTTTACGGTAAGTCAAAAAATCCTATTTTTCCTGAAACAGGAAGTACATCAAATGACAGTTGGGATCTGAAAGAGGGTTCTACAGGTTGAAGATGTGAGAAGGGAAGAGCATTGTAATCTTTATCAGGCAAGTGCTACGAAGAATTAATTATATATTCCTGAAACAAAAATTTGGGATCTAGAAAATACCAGCTAGGATCTGAAAGAGGGTTCTACAGTTTGAAGATCTGAGAAGGGAAGATCATTGTAATCTTTATCAGGCAAGTGCTACAAAGAATTCTATATTTCTGAAACAGGAAGTACATCAAATGACAGTTGGGTTCTGAAAGAAGGTTCTAATCTAAAAAGAGAGGATCATTGTAACCTTTATAAGGCAAGTGCTTCAAAGAATTCTATATTTCTGAAACAGGAAGTACATCAAATGACAGTTGGGGTCTGGAAAATGACAGTTGGGTTCTGAAAGAGGGTTCTAATCTAAAAAGAGAGGATCATTGTAACCTTTATAAGGCAAGTGCTTCAAAGAATTCTATATTTCTGAAACAGGAAGTTTCAGGAAGAAACCGGAAGATCTGAGAAGGGAGGATCGTTGTAATCTTTATCAGGCAAGTGCTACAAAGAATTCTATATTCCTGAAACAAGAAGTACATCAAATCACAGTTGGGATCTGGAAAATTCCACTTTCTGATAGAAAGTTCTACAGTCTAAAGAGCTCAGAAGGGAGGATCATTGTACTCTTTATAAAGCAAGTGCTACAAAGAATTCAACATTCCTGAAGCAGGAAGTACGTCAAATGACAGTTGGGCTCTGAAAGGTGGTCTACTCTCAGAAGGGAGGATAATTGTAACCTTTATAAGGCAGGTGCTTCAAAGAATTATATATTCCTGAAACGGGAAGTACGTCAAATGACAGTTGGGCTCTGAAAGGTGGTCTACTCTCAGAAGGGAGGATCATTGTAACCTTTATAAGGCAGGTGTTTCAAAGAATTATATATTCCTGAAACGGGAAGTACATCAAATGACAGTTGGGATCTGAAAGAAGGTTCTAAAGTTTGAAGATCTGCAAAAGAAGGATCATTGTAACCTTAATAAGGCAAGTGCTTCAAAGAATCCTATATTCCTGAAACAGGGGAAACATCAAATGGCAGTTGGAATCTGAAAGGATTCTAAAGTTTGAAGATCTCAGAAGGATCATTGTAATCTATATCAGGCAAGTGCTACAAAGAATTCTATATTCCTGAAAAGTACATTCTTCCAGAGTTTATAGTGACAAAACAGACCAGGAGGTGTATTAGGATTGTGCTGATCACTAATGCCAAATTCCCTGTTTGATATGAAAAGCCTAAAACCCCCTGAGGAACCTCATGTGACTGTTTCATAATGTGTCAGTGTAAATATTTAGTACAGTACTCTTCCTGACAATGGGGTTTTTCTCTCCAGAAGACCAGCACCATCTTTGTTCAGGCATCATTCAGGATCACCATTACTTCCTGGACAGAAATGCCAGCTCAGTGATGACACAAATAATGTAAATCCTGGTGCCTGTTGTTTTACAAATGTTTGCTGAAAACCAGCCCATGCTGTAGCCTCTTTCCTTGTGAGCTGCTACAAAGTTATACAGTCTGAGTGATCGCTTAGGGAGAGGAGACTAAGGAAATGCTTCCTCCTTCCTGCAGCAGAATGATGTCCTCTCAGCTTAGGCAAAGTCACTGGACTGGAGTTTAAGGTTTGATTTTTTTTTTCTGATAAAAGGTGGGGCAGTTATACTGTTGCGTGTCAGTAACTTATTTATAAGTTGCAGACAGGTCCACTTTAAAGAGTATATACTGGACTTTCTTTACATTGGCATCCTGTAGTTTCCTGCACGGGAGGCACAGTGTGGACCAGGAAGGGGTTGCACAGTGAGCACTGGTTCATTGCACTCTGCTGTCCCTCTAACACTGGGAACTTGCTGAGAAGAAAGCAAATTGAACCCCTTGGAGCTGGTGCCTCCCAGCCCTTTAAGGGGTTTAAGATGACGGGAGGTGGGGTTTATGATCATGTGATTGGTGGTCACATGATTGGAAAGCCCCCGATCGCAAGCAGCCACCGGTAACTGCTGGGAGCATGCAGGGCTGCATTTGCAGTAATGCACGCAAATATGTGGCCGCTCTGCGGCAAGGCCTGCCGAGAGGCTACATATTTGCGCGCGGCCAGCGCCAAGAGGTTAAGATGGGATCCAGGGCCTGTGTGGATGTCCTTTTGTTGGCATCAAACAGGTTTTGCATTGATATTCAAGTCTATGGGAATGGAAAACTTGCTTGAAGCAGCTCAAATGTACGTCAGAAGGAGGATAAGTGCAGGTCACCCCCCACCAGTCTGAATGATATCAGACACATTCCAAAGTGATAAAACCAAAATCCATTAACACAGACCCTTAGGGTTCATTCACACTTGGTCTTTGAAGTGTGATTTGCATTTGGATTACTCTTCAGAGAGCATTTGGCAGGTGGTGGCTGGGTGGGGAGCAATACGGCAAGTCACAACCACCACGCCCCTTCCTCTATTGGCAGCCGCCTTGTGACGTGCACACAGATGACCTCTGGAATACAGTAAGGGGGAAAAAAAAAGTATGTGACCCCCTGCTGATTTTTTATGTTTGCCCACTGACAAAGAAATGATCGGTCTGTAATTTTAATGGTCGGTTTATTTTACCAGTGAGAGACAGAATAACAACAAAAATATCCAGAAAAACGCATTTCAAAAAAAGTTATAAATTGATTTGCATTTTAATGAGTGAAATAATTATTTGTTCCCCTATCAATCAGCAAGATTTCTGGCTCCCAGGTGTCTTCTATACAGGTAATGAGCTGAGATTAGGAGCACTCTCTTAAAGGGAGTGCTCCTAATCTCAGCTTGTTACCTGTATAAAAGACACCTGTCCACAGAAGCGAACAAGCAGATTCCAATCTCTCCACCATGGCCAAGACCAAAGAGCTGTCCAAGGATGTCAGGGAGAAGATTGTAGACCTACACAAGGCTGGAATGGGCTACAAGACCATCGCCAAGCAGCTTGGTGAAAAGGAGACAACAGTTGGTGCGATTATTCACAAATGGAAGAAACACAAAATAACGGTCAATCTCCCTTGGTCTGGGGCTCCATGCAAGGTCTCACCTCGTGGAGTTTTAATGATCATCAGAACGGTGAGGAATCAGCCCAGAACTATACGGGAGAATCTTGTCAATGATCTCAAGGCAGCTGGAACCATAGTCACCAGGAAAACAATCAGTAACACACTACGCCATGACGGACTGAAATCCTGCAGTGCACGCAAGGTCCTCCTACTAAAGAAAGCACATGTACAGCCCGTTTCAAGTTTTCTAATGAACATCTGAATGATTCAGAGGAGAACTGGGAGAAAGTTTTGTGGTCAGATGAGACCAAAATCGAGCTCTTGGCATCAACTCAACTCGCTGTGTTTAGAAGAGGAGGAATGCTGCCTATGACCCCAAGAACACCATCCCCACCATCAAACATGGAGGTGGAAACATTATGCTTTGGGGGTGTCTTTCTGCTAAGGGGACAGGACAACTTCACTGCATAAAAGAGACGATGGACGGGGCCATCAAATCTTGGGTGAGAACCTCCTTCTCTCAGCCAGGGCATTGAAAATGGGTCATAGATGGGTATTCCAGAGTGACAATGACCCATGGCCAATGCAGCAAAGGAGTTGCTTAAGAGGAAACACATTAAGGTCCTGGAGTGGCCTAGCCAGTCTCCAGACCTTAATCCCATAGAAAATATGTGAAGGGAGCTGAAGGTTCGAGTTACCAAACGTCGGCCTCAAAACCTTAATGACTTGGAGAGGAGTGGGACAAAATCCCTCCTGAGATGTCTGCAAACCTGGAGGCCAACTACAAGAAACGTCTGACCTCTGTGATTGCCAACAAGGTCTTTACCACCAAGTACTAAGTCATGTTTTGCGAAGGGGTCAAATACTTATTTCACTCATTAGAATGCAAATCAATTTATAACTTTTTTTGAAATGCATTTCTCTGAATATTTTGGTTGTTATTCTGTCTTTCACTGTTAAAATAAACCGACCATTAAAATTATAAACCGATTATTTCTTTGTCAGTGGGCAAACTTACAAAATCAGCAGGGGGTCAAATACTTTTTTCCCCTTCTCTGTAGATGTGAACGTGTTCCATAGGAAACCATGCTAAATGGACTGCAAAAAGCACAAAAAAAATCCCCCAAAAAAACACACAGGTGCGATTCAGGCCTTGGTAACTTTCCCCCATGGGCACAATTGTCAGTTTTTATTGAGACAGATGCTACCCCGGAAGTCCAACAACCTGACAGCATCCATCAAGTGCTTTTAATGCAGATATTCTGATTGGCTGCCCAAGGCACTCACGTCCCATGGAGGTGTGGCCTTGTCGGAGTCCAGGCTGAGGTTGCCACTCCTTCCATTTACTGCAGTAGGACACCATAGATGTGCAACTTCCAGGGGTCACCCTTCCTTTCTTGAACCTTTGCAGGGGCCAGGACGGGCTCCATCCCCTGTCAGCACTCTAGCAGCAGTAGCGGATGCACTGTCCACATACCCCCTTCATATCGAGCCTAAGCGGCACACACACTTTTCCCAGGTCACGTCCCATGCTATTGTTAGTACTAGAGATGCACTGATACCCAGTATGTTTAATCGTAATCATGAAAATGCTCCGATACCCGAAACCGATACCTTCTGTGGCGCAAGTTGCGCCCATACAAAATGAATGGGCTCAAATCGCACTGCAAAGAATCGCATACAATTTGAACAGGAATGCAGTGCAATTCTTCTCCGAGTTGTATGAGGTTTCCTACACCACTTCTGTGTGAACCCAGGCTGAAATCGCTATGACAAGCCTGGGTTCACACAGTAGCAGAGCCGGTAAAACTGCATGCAATACGAACAGGAATTGCACTGCATTCCTGTTAAAAATGCACGCAATTCTTTGCAGTGCGATTTGAGCCCATTCATTTTGTATGCACCACAAAGGTATCCGTACACGGTATGGGCAAGTACTTGACCAAAAGTATTGGAACTCATAACGGCCAGTAAAAAAGGTAAGTGCAACCCTATTTAGTACCAGTGTGACGGGGGCAGTGCCCTGATGTGAACATACGTAAGTCAGCCATAGACCGTTTGAAATGTGGCTGGTTCAGCAGGAACCAGGCAACTTTGATCTATCTATGGGCAGGCTGGTTCTACTGAAGTCGATCCATCAATGGACTTTAGTATAACCAGCCTGTCGGTTTTTCTTGTGCGATCACTGCTGGCGGCTATAGCAGCCAGCAGTAATCATTATATAGCGGGGAAACCTCCCGCCATCAAAACACAATAGCGCAGCAGGAGGGATTTCCCCCAACACTGACTGTGCTGATGGGGGAATCAAGCAATTTTCCGGTGGTTGAAGGAAAGAAAATTGCATAATCTGTGGCTTGCTTTAATGAAAGCTGCAGTCTTTCAGCAGCACAGAGTATTTCAGGAGCCTAACAAGCAACCTGTAGGCTCTTAAATTTACACTTTGACGGGGCTGATGGACTAGTATGACGGTGCAGCTAAAATGAATACCACCATTGGTGCGGATGCTGTACATGAAACTGGATGTGGCAGATATCGCTGACATCGGAATGATCTGACTGTATAAAGAATACTATCTGTGTAATCAATACATTCTGCATTAATACTGAGGGAAGCTATTCAGCCATCATCAGCTCTGAGGCTTTGTGCACTCTGTGCCCTTAACTGTGCCACAGTAACTCTGGTGCTTTAAACCTCCACACAGTGAGCCCACACTCAGCTCTGAGAATCCACATACAGTCTAATGCAGCCTTTCTCAACCTTTGTACCGCAAAAGAGGCTAGGATATAATTTCCAGGCCTGAAAGAGTGTTCCTTACATTGGTGGTCAGTGGAAAGAATCCCCCTTATAATGGTGGTCAGTGGGAAGAATGTTCTTTACATTGGTGGTCAGAGAAAAATTCCCCTTACATTGGTGGTCAGTGGGAAGAACGTCCCTTACATTGGAGGTCAGTGGAAAGAACGTCCCTTACATTGGTGGTCAGTGAAAAGAACGTTCCTTACATTGAAGGTCCATGGGAAGAATGTTCCATACATTGAAGGTCCATGGGAAGAATATCCCTTACATTGCTGGTCAGTGGGAAGAATGCTCCTTATATTGGAGGTCAGTGGGAAGAAAGCTCCTTATATTGGAGGTCAGTGGGAAGAATGCGCCTTATATTGGCAATCAGTGGGAAGAATGTCTCTTACATTGGTGGTCAGTGAGAAGAATGTTCCTTATATTGGAGGTCAGGGAGAAGAATGCCCCTTACATTGGTGGTCAGTGGGAACAATGCTCCTTACATTGGTGGTCAGTGGGAACAATGCTCCTTACATTTGAAGGCCAGTGGAAAGAATGTCCCTTACAATGGTGATCAGTTTGGAAGAATGCCTCTTACGTTGGCAGTCAATGGGAAAAATGTTCCATACGTTGGCTGTCAGTGGGAAGAATGTTCCTTACAATGGTGGTCAGTGGGAAGAATGTTCCGTATGTTGGCGGTCAGTGGGAAGAAAGTTCCTTACAATGGTGGTCACTGGGAATGTCCCTCTTAAGTTGATGGCCAGAGAGCCCCAACACCCCCCCCCCGCCTCTTACATTGGTAGTCGAAGAAGAATGTCCCCTTTACATTGGTGGGCAGAATGCCACCATTACAGACAGCTGAATAGATCATTTGGGTGTCATACCGTTGACTCTACTATGTGACCCAGAACCCATCAGGCACCATCAGTTGGGAGGTCAATCAGTCACACTGTCAAGGAACACCCATCAACTACTAGATTGGTGGTCTCCAAACTGTCGCCTTTTGCTTGCTTTTATCTGGCCCTTGAGGCATTGTTTCATTCATTGACACCAACCACTGGGCACAGTTCTCCCCAATGACACCCATAATAGGGCCCAGTGACACCAATGGTGTGGCACAATTCCTCGCAGTGACACCAATGCTGGAAACAACTCCTCCCAATGACACCAATGATGGGGCATAATTCCTCTCGCTGACACCAAAGATAGGGCATTTTTTACTCCAGCTGATGCTGGATCATTTTCTACTCTCAATGGCCACAGTCCGGCCTCCCTAAAGTCTGGAGGACAGTAAACTGGCCCTTTGTTTATAAAGTTTGGAGACCCTTGCAAGAGGAACCCTGGTTGAGAATGGCTGGTCTGTTGAAAGTGCCAATTAAATGTCCAAAGGATTCAGATTTTGTAATTACAAAACTGGTTCACAGCAGACTCCACCATTCCCCAATGTTATCATTAACCTCTGGACTCTTGGACATTTGTTGGGCACTCATAGATTGTATAAATTGCTGTTTAAGGGATCAGCAAGTGTAGATAATCAACAAACTGAATGAGCATTCACAGCAACCAGACCACTGTAGCATGGTTGACCTCAGATAAGGGTTCAGATGAAACACAAACCTCAGCTTGCCCATAAGAGAAGCGGCTGAGGGCTGTAACAGACCAGACAGATCCCCCAGCAAGTAGTCTATCCAACTGCTGTGGGACCTCTGAGACAAGTCATCATGAAAACACTGTGGTGATAGGTATAGACAGAAGACATGGAATGAATACTGTTATGCTGTAATCCTGATTAACATAGGCAAGATATGTGTGCAGGACTTAACTAGAACACTGTGGTCAAAACTAAAGCACTTCTTTAAAAATGCCATCACGGGGGGGCACCAAAGCACCCTGGCACAGCTTGTCGTTCGTCAGAAGACTATGTACATTGTAAACTGCATAGTGAGGTATGAGACGGGGAGAGGAAGTGGGCTCTACGACTGGGATTAGTACAACCATCCCACTGCGAGGGATTCAAACTGGTCTCCTCCGGAAGGGAATAGTCTTTTTACGTAGATCTAGAAGAGGTAGATGAAAATTGGCACTGCTATGGTAACAGAGGACTCAAAACAGGTTCTCATTCAGAAGACCCATTCCTACACACATCCAGGGGTGGCTAAGGGGAGGAGGTGTCAACGCAGGCTCAAGCAAAAACCGCGCTTGCCATCTTGTCCAACCCTCCGCCAATGCCACCAGTTTCACATTTGTCGGGCATCTTTCTTATTTCAACCAAACGTGGAATGGTTTGGTCTCTGGTCCTGAGGTAAGATTCTCTGTTGCTGAACAACTGGGGGAAAAAAAACAAAACAGGTTTTTGCCAAAACTAGACAGGTATGGTCACCTAGGACCTCTAGGCCTTGATGGTGGCTAACGTGTTTGCTTGGAAGATGGCAACAAAATGAGGTAAGAATTGAAAAACAAAAACAAAAAAAATGTTTTCACCATGTTTACTTGAAGGCTTGGTGAAACTGAGGCAATGTGGTAGAATTAATGTCTGAGGTAAAATGAGGCATAGCCAGGTCTCCAGCCATGGAGCCCATTGGCATCTGCGCGTGGCCCAAAGAAGACAAAAATGACTGATTTTCTCCCAACGTTGGTTCTGGGCCGGTGACCGGGAGGTTACACGGAGGGAAGTTAATGGGCAAAAATCCGAGAAAATGGCTGAAATCTACGCCCGAGGATAGAGGATCGCACAACGCGGAGAGGAAAGACTCATCCAAGGACGCTTGAGGTGGAAAAGAAGACAAATCAGTGGAGGGGAGGGCGAAGCCCCCAGATCCATCGGACATGTAAGGATCCATCTCACTTTTTGGAAAGTATGAGGTAGATGTGAACTGGAACCTGCTCGATGGCTCTGTTGAAAAGGTAGGTGCACTTTCGGTGGGGTAGTTAAGCCCTAAGGGCAAGGAATTTGGCATCAGAGATGGGGGAAGGGCGGGGCTTGGCATTGGCTGAAATGGTGTAGTGTACGCTCCGGCTGCTATGTTGTCTCGAGGCTGCATGCACATGACCGGCCCGTGCTCTTCCTTCACGATGGCTGGTCGGCAGCTCACGTGGCTGAAATCATCCGGGGGTTCCAGCTTGATCTGCACTTCCTCGCAATGGCTCTTCTTCATGTGCCGCGTCAGGTGGTCTTTGCGGCCGAACATCTGCGCGCAGCAGTGGCACTGGAAATCCTTCCGCCCGGTGTGCACCACCAGATGCCGCCGCACGTCTTTGCGGGTGTAGAAGCACCGATCACAGTGCTCGCACGGGTACTTCTTCTCCCGGTTACCTGCTGGCGGGCGGTGGTTGTGACTCTTCAGGTGCTCCAACACCGACTGGCGGTCTCTGAAGACCTGAAGGCAAATGGTGCAGCTCAGGTCTCCCCGGGCGATGGCGTGTAAGGCGAGGTGGCGGCGGTGTCCGTATTTGGTGCTGTAGTTCTTGCTGCATTCTGGGCACTGGAG
>BLSH010092943.1:9320-29099 GCA_018402905.1 Glandirana rugosa
ATAGAAGAGGGGGAGGGATCTCCTTGTGGCCTTTGTACAGTCCGCACATGACTCGGCAGAGGCTGTCGTACCGGACATACGGTTCCGGCTTTTCACACGGAAACTTGCGTGCCTCTAGCGTAAGAACCCTAAGGTGTAAAGGTGGAGACCGTGCTGTTACCTAAGGGCTTTTCAGCGTCAATAACATCTGACCGGGGGTGGCCGCCTGTTCTTCCGCCATGTTGCGAAGCAACCGAAACTGTTGAAAATATCTTTCAAATAGGCCCCAAAAAGACGACACTAGAGGGGCTATTGCGTTGACTGGTTCGTTTTATGGGCGAAATGGACCTGGGGTCTTCGTGTTTAAGGCACTTTGTGCTTCTGGGGTCCAGGTAAAGCGGGTATTTTGCTTGGTCAGTTGCGTTATCGGGGAGATCACAGCAGAAAAACCCCGGATAAACTTTCTATAAAAGTTGTCAAAGCCAACGAAGCGTTGTACCGCCTTCTTGTCCGCCGGTGGGGGCCAGTCTACAATAACTGCGACTTTTCGGGAATCCATTGTCGTGCCAGAGGTGGAAATGTGGAATCCCAAGAATGCGATCTCCGTGCGTTCAAAGGCACACTTTTCGGCCTTGGCATACAGGCCATGCTGTCGGAGACGGCTCAGTACACGCCTGACATGTTTCCGGTGTTCCTCTAGGGAGGGGGAGAAGATAAGGATATCGTCCAGAGCCACCAGGCTCTGCAGACTGAAATAGAGCCGCCAGGCGCCGTTTCCGGCGCGTGCGCGAACGCGCACAGGCGCGCCCACCACCGCGGAAAGGCTAGGAAACAGTCTTTTCCTGACACCTGCAGAGCCGCCAAACACACAGGAGGAGGAGGTCTTCAAGGTATCATGGTTTTCAGGCCCCAGAAACCCAAGGAGTTGTACGTGGCTGGGAGAAGGTAGTTCCTGATAATGTCATCCTCAGTGACCCAGTGGACACTCATGCCTCTTCAAACTTACTGAAAAGCCTGCAAAAAGACCCTAGGATTTGTGATATCAAGGAGAGGGATCATTACTGGCTGGCAACCCTTCTTGATCCACGTTACAAGGGTAAAGTTGCAGAACTCATCCTGAGGAAAGAGTTTGATTGGATAGCACCTGGGACTTTATAGGTACCGTAAACAATAAACCCCAAAACGAGGCAGAAATATAAAAGATACGTTTTATTCAATTCTCATTAAAGAATAATCACATAAAAGCACAAAAAGGAAATTTTTTCAAACATCAAGGTTAAAAAAAACCCCCTGAAGCCAAACTGCAAGCGGGCCCAACTACCTAGGGGAAAACCCCAATACCTACTACATACCCTAGTATTTCACAGTGGCCTTACAAGACCTAATAGCGCACTCATGATTCAATAATAGTACCAGACCAATATGGTCAGTTCCAAAGGGTAAGATTTGAAGTGGAAGGTGTAATAGTCAGATTGTCTGGGTACACGTCTGAGGCGTGAGTTTTGATAGTTGGGACCCGTAATCAAGCAGTTGGATTCAATCTTGACATGTTTCGCGCTTACAAAAAGCGCTTCCTCAGAAGAATGGGGTATATATGTATCTATTCATCCACAAAGATCTGCAATTATAAACATTGTTAATACAGGGGTATACATGAACATATCAGTTCATCCTGTCCGTTTCAGTAACACTTTGGTAACTTACTTATCAAGACACCAAGAGAGACAGCGCACCCCGATAGGCCAACCACCTCTCAGTCCATTCCGCCATTGCGCAGAGGGTGTGGGGACGTATATAGTGTTTTGCCACGTTCTAAGGTATAATAATAATAAAAACCAATATACTAATATATGAAAATATGGGGCAATACATACATACCCCACTGGATATCATTCCCCATCCTCCTCTCTATCTAGCTTAAAGATAACCTTATACACATATAGGGCCTTGTTAATGTCTAAGTACTTCCTAAGGTCCATAGTTGAAACCAATATGGTTAGTTCTAGATAATAAGTACCTGATAGATGCATTGGGGGAGAAAAAGGACAAAAACCCAAAGGATATTGCGTCTCCTTTAAACAATGATATTCTTAGGCAATGACGCTTGTATTCAGGTTTAGATCAAAGCCCTGCAAAATAGATATAATCCGACTGGTTACTCTTGTTTAACAAGGGGAGCCAGGGCGGGAGCAGGATAGTTAGGGGATGCATAAAGGGTTTAGCTGTTAAAGCATAAATAATCTTGCAATGCTTACCATGTTGTGGGGATTCAAAGCCTAGGTCTAAATTGCAGTGCTCATCTGTCACGGGCGTCTGTACCGCTCGGACGTTTGCGCCGTATTATATATGCGTCCCGGCCGTGGCGTCATAGACGTGTACCGCCTAGTTTGTGACGCGGGACGGCCCGGCATTCACCCGACCTCCCGCACATGTGCCAACAAGGTCGGAGCTGACGGGAGGAGGGATGGTTCCCCGGAGCCATCCAAACAGCCCCGAGGGCGCCGCCAAACTCAGACTCCCCGCCCACACCAGGGTACGGCAAAAGGAGTCGGGGATGTACGGCGCTTTCAGCCGCACACCCTCAACTTCCGGGATCCCACCTCCTCCGTCCAATCAGGACAGTGGAAGGTGAGGTTCGGAGTATGCGCCATCTGGTGGATGACTGGCAGTAGAGGACGTAGTACTCTGTCTCCAAGGTGTCATAGAAAGCAAACATCAAAAAAGATTAGCGGACGCATACTTATAGTATATGATAAATGATGAAGATACATCGTAATGCATATATTACTTTACAGGCAATTGAGACATTTCTAATGTGACTTATCATAAACCATAATGAATTTGTGACATATTACAGAAATGGTCTATAAGAGCATATCTCGTTAAACCCTGGGGGACGCGTGGCATTTAAACGTTCTATCCAAAGTGTTTCTCTTTGGAGTATCTTTTTATCCCAGTGTCCCCCTCTTGGGTCACGGGGAACTGTTTCTAGAACTGTGAATGAGGCGCATTCTATGTTGTATCTATGGTAGAGGTCCAAGTGGCGGCTAACCGGAGTGACCATTTTTCCTCCAGAGGAGTAGTATATATGGTCATGCATCCTTTTTCTCAGTGCTCGGAAAGTCTTCCCAACATAGAATGCGCCGCATTCACACCTCATAAGGTATATGACACCCTGGGTGAACTCATCCTGCCTGCACAGAGGGTGCAGAGGATGAAACATCTTCAGGATACCTTGAAGAAAAGTTTGTGCAATGCCTTTACAGACCCTGGGAGGTTACCATGTCCTGGTGCTGGTCCTGGACAACGTGTTTCTGAAGCTTCGGTCATTCAGAGGCAGAGTGGTGCAGAAGGTGGCCAGCTGAGCGATGCCTTTAAAAAAAATTTCAGTCCTCAGCACCCAGGCCTGATAGGTTCAAGCAACCATCATCAGCGTCTGCATTATATGGTGCAGGAACATATAGGGGCAAGAGCAGACTTGGAGACCTTTCCAACTGAGCATCCACTTAGTTACTGGGTCTTGAGGATGGATCACTGGCCAGAACTTGCTCAATATGTAATTGAGCTACTTGCCTGTCCTGCATCAAGCGTGCTTTCTGAACGGACACTCAGTGCTGCTGGAGGGTTCGTAACCGATCAAAGAGTGCGCTTGTCCACAGACTCGGTTGATAGGCTCACATTTATAAAAATGAATCAGTCATGGATCAGCAGCTATCAAGCCCCTGATGCTGATGCAACTGATTAAATCTGCTAGGGATCTGGGATCCCTTGAAGACTGCCACTGATCCTATTCCTCCTGTCCATAATCTAGAACAATATTTTGTATTTAGGGCACCACCAACACCTAAGGTCCAATTTTTCTGCACCTGGTATACAGGGGCATGCCATAACAATTTTTAATCTAATTTAAAACAGCAGGGCCCGTTCCTGCGTCCAACAAGAGTAACTGCAAGGGGTTACAGTGTTCTGGCACTGCCAGCACCCAAGGCCCAAGTTTTCGCCACCTGTTTGACTGGGGGCTTTCATCATAATTTTTAAACTAATTTATAACATCAGGCCCTGTTCCTCCATCCAACAAGGATAACTGCAAGGGGTTACAGTGTTCTGGCACCGCCAGCACCCAAGGCCCAATTTTTTACCACCTGTTTGACTGGGGGATTTCGTCACAATTTTGAAACTAATTTACAACATCAGGCCCTGTTCTTCCGTCCAACAAGAGTAACTGCAAGGGGTTACAGTGTTCTGGCACCGCCAGCACCCAAGGTCCAATTTTTCGCCACCTGTTTGACTGGGGGCTTTGGTCACAATTTTTAAACTAATTTACAACAGCAGGCCCTGTTCCTCCATCCAACAAGAGTAACTGACCTGAAGAGCATGGTTTGGACTGGGGGGACCCCACGTATTTTTTTTCAGCGATTTTTTGTATATTGCCGGGAGGCGATTTTAAATGACAATTTTTCCTGTGGAAATGTAATTTTGCTCTTGCTATGTTCTACACCTCACAGAGATGCACACTTTCACAGACAGACTAAGGACACCCCCAGGCACAATATTGCTCCTGAAAAAACGATTGATTTAAAAACTTTTTTTTTTCATTGATACATGTCCCCTAGGGCAGGACCCGGGTCCCCATACACTTTTTAGGGCAATAACATTGCATATAAGCACTTTTGATTTTTCATGTTCGGGTCCCATAGACTTTAACGGTGTTCGAATGTTCACGCAAACTTTTTGCCTGTTCGCGTTTTCTGGTGCGAACCGAACTGGGGGGTGTTCGGCTCATCCCTAATGAATACCTGTGGGAAGCATCTACACTTAAAACTAGGTTTCTAGCTAAGGGGTATAAAGAGGAGATGTTAGATACTCTTATATTAGAGATAGGAAATAGAGATTGGCAACAACTAATAGATGATGACCCTCCTAGAGAAGATAACCCAGATAGCTTTGGTTCTGCCTTTTTTAAAACCTTTTTAAGCCATCATTGGGCAATAAAAAGGATTATTAAAAGGCACTGGACTGTTATTAAAATGATTATGTACTGGGCACTCAATTGCCTGATCAACCTCAGGTTATCTTTAGGGGGGCACCAAATCTGAGGAACACAGTAGTACCTAATGCTCTGAACCCCCCCCCCCCATCAGACCTACTTTCTTCAGTGGCTTAAAGGGCTATTACCTATGCAGAAAGTGTGAAGTCTGCAGAATTAATACAATCAGAGAGAGGAAGGTTACAGAATTTTCCTCTATGAATACAGGAATTACTTACCCCATTGAGTCCTTTATTTCATGCATGATGAAATGTGTGGTCTACCTTCTCAGGTGCCCTTGTGGCTTGGAGTACATAGGACGTACCACACAGATGTTTCATATCAGATTAGCAGAGCATATAGCTAATATCCAAAAGGACTTTGATAAACGCAAAGTGTCTAAACATTATGACTTGAAACACAATAGGGACCCTAAGGGCACCACCTTTATTGCCCAGAAAAATATATTCCCCACTGGCGTGGTAGTAATGGAAGGTGGAACATTTCCAGAGCTGAAGCCAGCTGGATTTATAAATTGGGATCTCATGTGCCCCATGGATTGAATGTGGATTGGGGATCAACTGTTTCATTAATAATGGCTGATGTCCCATCCTCATTGATGATACCTTAATGTATCCTTAATTTGTTCAGAGAGATAATGTGAATACTCTGAGGTTGAATTTCCTCAAACTCCTTTGTTTGAAGTGGCTTAGATACTATAGGTATATAAGGGTTTTATATATCATTATTATATTATTTTATGAGTTACTATTGTCTATAAATGTTGGGATATTTTTAATGTTTTTAATGATTTTGGTTTAGTATCTGTACATGGTGTGGGATGATGAGGAATCACATCCATTGAATGAGATCCTTAGGGATCTGACAATTTTTCTCCCCCTTCTAAGTTTGGAATTTGTAATGGAGTTCAAGACAGAAGATGGCGCTATGCATTAAATACCCTTTACCATTGAGGGGTTAAAAATCCCCCTCAGCTGCATGCACCAATTAGCTTTCTATCTATTTTTCTATGTGAGTGAGTTGAGCTTTAAACGGAATTCAATTTCCTTATGTTACACAAGGTGGCGCTGTGCATTTATTATTTTTCACTATTGATGGGTTAAAATTCCCCTCAGCTGGATGCACTACTTAGCTTTTCATCTTGTTGATCATCATGTGAGTTGAATCCACATTGAGGGCGGCTTTCAACCAATGGGGACGCTTCCTTACATTTTAATGAAACTATTTAAAGTGCAGTACTGAACGTGGAGTGTACCCTTGATGATGTCATTTTTGACTAAATGATCATCAAAAAGAAAAAGAGACAGCTACGCCTACACGCTACTGCGCATGCGTGACCGGCGCTTGGAGTTTCTAATGGTTATCTCAGAGCTGAATTTTTTACCCCTTGTCATGTAAGTGCACTGAATTTTAATAAAAGAGATTGAGACAGTATCATACTATGTGGAGTCCTTCTGTCTCCTACATACAGTGCCTTGCGAAAGTATTCGGCCCCCTTGAACTTTGCAACCTTTTGCCACATTTCAGGCTTCAAACATAAAGATATAAAACTGTAATTTTTTGTGAAAAATCAACAACAAGTGGAACACAATCATGAAGTGGAACGAAATTTATTGGATATTTCAAACTTTTTTAACAAATAAAAAACTGAAAAATTGGGCTCAGGCTCAGGCGGTTCAGAGACTGCAAGACGGCCGTTTTCAACTGGAAGGCCATTTACAGCACTTGATGGTGTCTCCAGCTTCAATGAACACTGGAGCCCCAGCCTCTAGCTCCGCCACAGCCTCCACTGATCAGGCCCGTGCTGTTCCCGCCATGAGGTTACCACCTCCTGAACCCAGAGTACCTACTCCTGAGTGGTTCACGGGAGACCGCAAGAAGTTCAAGGCTTTCAAGAATGCCTCAAGGTAATTACATTTATATATATACCGCGCTTGAAAAATATCCCAAAAAAAGCTGCAACAAACCTGTGCGATAAAACCACCGTGAATCAAATTAAGTCTAAATATGTCGCGCTACAGAATGTTAATGCTTATAAATACATAAAGTGCAAGTCAGAGGTCATATTGCAAACCCCACATAAAAACAAAGAATTATATAACAGTGTATTTGTGCTTACACCACCAATTGAATGTTGAGTAAAGTGCAGACGTGAGCAATTAAATACAAAAATATAATGCAATAATATAAAACAATAATATATAAAAATAAAAATAATAAATATAAAGTTCATCAGCAAGTAGTAATATTTTGCTGTTTCCGATCATAAAGAGTGAGGTTTTGTGTGTTACACACAATTCACAAGCAATGAAGGATAAAATGAAAAGAAAACAGTGAGAAAACCTCAGTGAGAAAAAGTTAACAAATCTCTGCCCTGTTTGGTCTTCATTGTTAATGAGGCTGCCTAAACGGGAGTTGAGAGGCTGGAGTTCCGAATATCTGGGCAACGGAGGTCTATTAATATAGGAAGAGCCTGCCATTATGCTGCTACTACATACCCCGCAGAGGGTTATATCTGCTAGCTCCTTTGACCCTTACTAGAGATAGTGGGTCTTGCAATCTGGTAAGAGTAATTTACCTTACCCCTCTCTCTCACTGGAGGTGTTATAGATCAAGTGGTGGTGGATGACATAAGGAAACTTTTGGAACTTTGGTGCCCCCTATCTCAACTTCTTGGAACTTTTCAAAACCCTTTTTTTTCCTTTTCTCGTGGTGATCTGCAATCTCCACCTGTAGAAACTGTTTGGAATTCATTATTACTGCTGATGAACTTTATATTTATTATTTTTATTTTTATATATTATTGTTTTATATTATTGCATTATGTTTTTGTATTTAATTGCTCACGTCTGCACTTTACTCAACATTCAATTGGTGATGTAAGCACAAATACACTGTTATATAAATTCTTTGTTTTTATGTGGGGTTTGCAATATGACCTCTGGCTTGCACTTTATGTATTTATAAACATTAACATTCTGTAGCGCGACATATTTAGACTTAATTTCAAGAATGCCTGTTTGCTGTACTTGGCCCTTCAGCCCAGAACCTTTGCTATAGAGACTGTGAAAGTGGGGTTTGTCATTTCTTTGTTATCCGAGGAACCCCAGACCTGGGCACACCACCTGTTGTAACAAAAGAGTCCCATGCTGAACTCCATAGAGGCATTCTTTGAAGCAATGACCGAGCTCTACGATGATCCCCGGCACTCTGCTACCGCTGAAGCCATCTTGCATAACTTGCTCCAGGGAAAACGTCCTGTTGAGGACTATACTGTGGACTTTCGGAAGTGGTCTGCCGATACTGGCTGGAATGAGGCCGCACTTAAATACCAATGCCGCCAGGGCCTTTCAGAGACTCTCAAAGATGAGCTGGCCCGTGTTGAATCTCCCGCTACTCTGGAAGGCCTGATCCAGGCGGCTATAAAATTAGATAGACGCCTGCAGGAGCGACGATCAAAGTGCCTCCGAACCAATCCACCTACCTGGGTGATGCTCAAGATTCCGTCTGTTCACACAGCTCCACCTGCTCAGACTTCCAGTATGGCCCCGGAGGGTGAACCCATGCAGCTAGGTCTGGTCTGTTCTCCTCTCACACTGGAGGAGAAACAACGTCATCGGCAGTCCAACTTATGTCTGCACTGTGGAGGAGCCGGCCACTTCCTACGCACCTGCCCCATCAGACCTCATAAGTCTCAGTCTCAGTCACAACATACCATGAACTTCCAAGTTGCTGGCCCCTCTGTAGCTCATGTTATTCTCCCTGTCTCCCTACAGGTGGCGGGAGAGGAGGTCCGGCTCCGAACGATTGTTGACTCCAGGGCATGCAGTTGCTTTATGGACAGTACCCTATCCAATAGCATCTGTGTGCCTCTAGAAAACAAGAAAGACCGTCTACAAATTCATCTGGCAGATGGCTCTTTGCTCTGCTCAGGGCCAGTCATCCAAGAAACCCAGCCAATACTCACCATCACAGACTCTGCCCATCAGGAGTATTTATGCTTTGACATCATCAGCTCCTCCTTGTTTCCCATTATATTTGGACTTCCATGGCTACAAACCCATGACCCCCAAATAGACTGGAGGAAAAAAGAGGTTAACTTCTCATCGGCCTATTGCACATTGCATTTTTTCGTTCCATCCAAGGATACCCCTGCTACCTGTTTAACGCTCCAGTCCCGATCCAGTGCACATTCCAACATTCCCTCAGTATACTAGGAATTCATGGATGTGTTCGACAAAAAAGGGGCTGATACTTTACCCCCAAACAGGCCATATGACTGCCCTATAGAACTGTTACCCGTAGCTGAAATCCCCTTTGGAAGAATATTCCCGTTGTCTGAAACAGAACTGGGGGTTCTACGAACTTACATTGATGAGAACCTGGAAAAAGGTTTCCTCTGGCCTTCTTCTTCCCCTGCTGGAGCAGGAATATTTTTTGTGGAGAAGAAAGATGGCACCCTCCAGCCCTGTGTGGATTACAGAGATCTTAATATAGCCGATAATTGAATAAGCAGACCTCTAATATAGACTTTATGCGTGTTCCATAGGGTGAAGGGATCCTCGACCGAGGGGGCATTGATGTCAAAGAATTCTTTCAAAGGAGTCGCTATTTGTTTTTTATTCTCAGGTTGGGTTAAAGTATAAATGTTGTTTCGCCATCTGTTTGCCCTGGTCTCGGTACAAAGATCCCCCACCACTACAGAGACCGGAGCGTGGTCGGACCACGTAATACAGTGAATTTCAGATTTAGTTATCTTTTGGAGCAAGAATTTGTCAACCAAAAACATGTCAATTCTTGAATATGTGTGGTGAGCGCTAGAAAAAAAGGTAAAGTCCTTTTCTGTGGAATGCTGGCATCTCCAGATATCATATGTTTGAAGAGGATATGAACTTTTTCAAAGTAGTTCTTTGTTTTTTAGTCGGTTGAGTGCCGGAAAGGTCCATGTCTGCATTTGGTATGGCATTAAAGTCTCCACAGATAATGGTGTGGCCTTGTCGTATGCGAGACACTTTCCTCCAAATTTTATTTAAGCAGGAGATTTGCTTTGTGTTTGGCAAGTACACGTTAACTAGGGTATATTTGGTTCTGTTCACTTCGCACACAACCAGAAATCTTCCCTGGGTGTCCTCTAGCTTATCCAAAAGAGAGAAATTTACTGAGTCTTTAATTGCAATTAACTCCCCTTTTTTTACAGGGACCATTTGCCATCAGAATATGGGGGGACTTCTTGTGTGTAAACCAGGGAGGTCTGTGGGCGTCAAAGTGGGTCTCCTGGAAGCAGATGATGTCACTGTTGAGGCCACAGGCTTCCTTCCAGGCTAGCTGCCCCTTAATGGGGCTGTTCAGCCCTTTGACATTGAGGGACGAGATTTGAAAGTACATAGTGAAGTCGACGTTATGTTGTTGGGGAGAAGTTATAAGACTTTATTGAAGGCTTTAAAGCTCTAGTTTTGTGGTGTCCTTAAGAAATAATCCAGTGGAGACTTCAGGAGATCTTGACTTGGGGCGCTGCTTAGTGCCGCTTGGTAAGAGTTCAGGCAATATGTGGATTGTTACGTTACAGCTGGGTGAGTCCTCTGGGAGACGTGGGGAAATGAGGATCAATAGGACAAACAGTACAGAAGTGAAGGGAACATATGAAGGTGGTAAGAAAACCAATAGAGATAAAAAACGGTGATTCGTTTCAAGAATCTGTGCGGTCAGTGGCCGCTCAACTTGGGGGGTCAACTGGAAGAGAAAAAGGCATTCTCCAGGGTTGCCAAACTAGTATATGAATGGCTGTGAAGTTTCTCTAAATTTAACCCATGTCATTGTCAGAGTCTCCATTTTGAAGTGCCGAGGATTCAGAAGGTAGATTGTTGGGCGCCTCTTGTTGGACCAGGATGTCCCACTTTTGTAGGAGAGATATTCCTTCCTTCACCGTTGTGATCACGTGGGAGTTATCGTCTTTTGTTATCAGCAATTTGTCTGGGTAGAGCCATCTGTATGTGATACGGTGGTTGTTTAAAGGCTTTGTGATCGTTGCCAATTGTCTTCGTTGCTGAAGAGTAAAGGCAGAAAGGTCATTGAAAAAAGACAGCTCCCGACATTTGTGAAGAACTTGTTCAACTCTGATGGCTTAACTGTCTCCGGGATTCCTCTGATCTTGACGTTATTGTGTCTTGAACGGTCCTCCAAGTCTGCTAGCTTTGTTTTCATCCACCATAGTTCATCCTCCCTTTCATTATGAGCGTCAACCAGCTCGTTAAACGTGGTCACGAAGGAATTCATTTTGGATTCAATGTGTGAGACCCTGTTGCTAACCTCTGATACCTCGGATTTGAATTGGTGTGCTAAGGACATTTTATCAGTATGGATTGTAGATCGCAGTTGGAAAGTTGGAAATGGAGTCTTTCAACACTCTAGTGTCATCCAATGAGGTATTTAACACACTTGTAGCAGGTGAAATAGGAAAGGGATCAGACATTTTTTATTTGCTTTTTCCTGGGCTAGATGAAGGAGAGCAAGGTTGATAGCCCCCGCCATGTGGATCTGCAGATGCAAGTGCAGGCTTGTGGTTTATTGTATAATTGTTCTGCTTAGATGTCTGCTGAGTAGCAAATTTGTTATTATTGTTTTATGTAGTTACGTCTTTTCTAGGCTGGGAGAAGAAGTCAGTCATTTTGCCCAGTTTAGCCCCGTCTTTCCTTTTCCTGGATGACATGGAAGCTTATGTACAGTGTTATACCGGTATAACAGTCTAAGAATGTGGTAGCTTCTAGTTGCTAAGGATGGGTTTGGCAACCCGTATGGAGATGCTGGTTATTTTACATTTCCATCATTCTCTCTGTCTGGTGGGTTCTTTTCTAACAGAATGAGTCACCTGAGTTAGTTTGGTAAGGTTGGGTTTATCAGTGTAGCTGTGGCTGAGGCTTGCTGGTGCTGCAAGGTAGTGGTGGAGAAGGCCTGGGTGTACCAAGATAGCCACTGGTACAGTCTTCAATTGTTTTATAGCTCTATATTGTTTTTCCCTGGGTCCAATATTCAGTCCTCTTGAGCCCTCTGGATGTAGTGGCCCCGACCCGGACCCACACCGAGATCCCTGGCCCCTGGAAGTGTGTTGAATAGGCCGCAATTAAGGTAGCGAATGCCGCGTTAGGCCTGCGTAGGCCCCGGTCTGGGCGGTTATGAATGCAGGGCTTCAAGGACCCTGGTAGGGAGGGAGGTGGTGAGCAAAGCCTCTAGTCTTCCCCCAGGTGAGTGCTGTAGAGCCGGATGGTAAGGGTGAGGAGGTATGGGGTCCGGAACGGCCGTTCCAGCAAGGCCTCACCAGGCCTCGGCCTAGATTTTCCCCGAGCAGATGTCCGATCCGCACAAAACTTGGCAGAGTTTGCAGCAAGGGGCCTGTAGAGGTGAAGTACCTTGTTTTCTTGTTTTCCTGCATTTGTGTGGGCACAGGTCTGTGGATGGGCTTGGATGCTGCTCTGGTGTACCGGAGCTCCGCCACTGCACGTCCTTCCTCGTCCGCGGCTAGCCATGCCCCCCCCCAATTACAGAGATCTTAATAAAATCACCATAAAGAACCGTTATCCACTCCCTCTCATCCCAGAACTTTTTCAACAGTTCCGAACAGCTCAGATCTTTACTAAGTTAGATCTGCTTACAAGCGCTTACAATCTAATTAGAATACGTGAAGGGGATGAATGGAAGACGGCTTTTGGAACCCTTTTGGCCACTATGAGTACTTGGTCATGCCCTTCGGGTTATGCAACGCCCCGGCCACATTTTAACACTTGGTAAATTACATCTTTCGAGAATTCCTTGATCACTTTGTTATTATTTATCTCAATAACATTCTTATCTTTTCAGCCACTGTGGAGCTCCATCACACTCATGTGAAGAAAGTCCTCACTACCCTCAGGCAACATGGACTAAATGTCAAGGCCAAAAAGTGCGAATTCAACAAAACCACAATTCAGTTTCTGGGCTTTGTCATTTCCACCAAAGGCATAGCAATGGATCCACAGAAAATAAAGGCAATCTTGAAATGGCCCGCACCATCCAATAAGAAGGGAGTGCAAAGATTCGTTGGCTTTGCCAATTTTTACAGACGGTTTATTAAGGGGTTTTCTGCAATCATTGCACCTATCACTCAGTTAACCCACAATCAAAGTCATTTCCAGTGGTCCCCTGAAGTCCAAACCACCTTTGAGAACCTTAAAAGTTTGTTCACCACAGCACCCATACTGCAGCACCCTGATCCAGCGTTCCCTTTGTGTTGGAGATTGATGCTTCAGAAATTGCTACAGGAGCTGTTCTATCCCAACGCCAAGGGCCAAAGTCACTTCTACACCCCCTAGCTTTTGCTTCCCAGAAGATGAGCCCTCCTGAAAGAAATTATGATGTCGGTGACCGTGAATTACTGGCCATCAAATTCTCATTGGAAGAGTGGAGACACTTACTGGAAGGGGGTGCTCACCCCATCATGATTTTCACAGATCATAAGAACCTGGAGTACCTCAGGACAGCAAAACAATTAAGACCCCGGCAAGCCCGATGGGCACTGTTCTTTTCCAAGTTCAATTTTCATATTTCCTACAGACCAGGTTCCAGGAATGGTAAAGCTGATGCCTTGTCCAGAATGTTCCCAGAGACCACTGAAACTAACGATCCTGGAACAATCCTGTCAGCACAGAACTTCCTACTCATACAACCAGATCTAAGGACAGCAATTAGTCAGGCCTCTACCCAGTGCAGAGAACCAGAAGTCACCTCCCTTGAAAGACAGGAGGGGCATTTGTGGTTCCGAAACAAGATCTTTGTGCCCTAACCAATAAGATTGCAGATCTTACACACCTTTCATGACCACAAGCTGGCAGGCTATTTTGGAACACAGAAAACCTCTGAGTTAGTACAACATTTCTTCTGGTGGCCCAATTGGAGGCAAGACTGTTAAAGTTACGTCAATTCCTGCACAGTCTGTCAACGTAACGTAGGGCTCCCACGCCAAATCCTGGGGTCTGTTGAGACCCTTACCCATCCCTGAACAACCTGGAAAAAGATTTCCATGGATTTTATTGTGGATCTACCTCCCTCAGAAGGATTCACCGCTATCCTGGTGGTGGTTGACCACCTTTCAAACATGGCTCACTTCCTGCCTATGACTGGTACACCCTCTGCTATAGACACGACAAACATGTTCATCAAGGAGATTGTAATATTGCATGGAGTTCCAGACAACATAGTTTCCCATAGAGGTATCCAATTCACCTCCAAGTTTTGGAAAGACCTGTGCAGATCCTTGTCCATTGAAGTTTGTCTCTCCTCCGCTTACCACCCGCAAAGCAACAGCCAGATGGAGAGAACAAACCAAACCTTGGAGCAATACTTACGCTGCTTCTGCACCTACTCCCAGGATAACTGGGTCTCCCTCCTTCCCTGTGCAGAGTTTGCGTATAACACTCCATTCTACCAACCAGTCTCCGTTTTGGGCCAATTATGGTTTCCATCCTTTCTTCTTGCCCAATGTGATACCAGAAGTAACAGTCCCTGTAGTTCAAGGTAGGATTAATCTCATTCAAACCAATTATCAACAGCTTTGGGAGGCCATGCGGCAAGCACAGGATCACTACAAGAGTTACCATGACAAGGGAAGAAAGGAGAACCCTATGTTCAAGGTCGGAGACAAAGTCTGGCTATCAACCGTAAATCTCAGGATGGCTTGTCCCTCATGGAAGTTGGGTCCAAAGTTTATTGGTACTTTCGAAATCAAGAGAATGATTAATCCAGTGGCCTTTGAACTAGCATTACCAAGTTCTTACAATATTCATCCTGTCTTTTATGCTTCCCTCCTGACACCGGCAGTCCCTAGCCCTTTTCCTGGAAGAGAAGATCAGCTTCCCCCACCAGTATTGGTAGAAGGCGAACCTGAATTTGAGGTGGAAGCCATTCTCGACTGCAGAAAGAGGGGGAGACAGGTACAATACCTTGTCCAATGGAAGGGGTATCCCCCAGAAGACAATATTCATGCCCCATGGCTGATACGCACCTTCCACAGGAATCACCCGGAGAGAACTCCTGGGTTGGGCACCCGGAGGTTGCCCCTTGGGGGGCACTGTCATAGACCCGATCAGCACATCCCTGCACGCATGCACAATGCGCACTCATGCAGTGACCAATGAGGCTCTTTGCTGGCCTATAAAAGGTCGGCCCCTTGACACACCAATTGCTGGATCATCTTTCAGCTTCCTGTGTTCCTGAACCCTAACTTCCTTTTCCTGTTTGCTTCCTGGTTTGGCTTCTGACCTGCTCTGATCTGATCTCCTGTGTTTGACCCCCTGCTTGCCCCATGAACTCCTCTTTCTTGATCTCCAGTGTTTGACCCCCTGCTTGTCTCGCGGACTCCTCTTGCCTGATCTCCAGTGTTTGACCCCCTGCTTGCCTCATGGACTCCTCTTGACTGATCTCCGGTGTCTTGACCCTGGGCTTGTCTTACGGACCTCTCCTACCTGATCCTTGGAACCTGATCATCAGTCTGCTTAGCAGATTCTCTGTTATCTGCTCACCTGTGTTTGACCCTCGGCCTTCATCACGGACTCTGCCTTACTTCTTACCAGTTTCATCCAGGCCTGAATTACCCTGTCATCAGAAGGGCACTGCACCCCTGCTGGGTGTTTGCTATAGCAGCTTATAGGATTGCCCCTCCTCTCCTGCTGTACCGGTTCCTGCAGTTCCAGCTCACCCTTCTCTACTGGTGTCCCATGCTTCTTTATGCACTTCAGGCTCTGTCTCAACTCCAGAGGTGCACTGCGTTCAGCCACAAGGGAGCCTCTCTCAGCATATCAGCTTGGGATCAGGTACGTGACAACTTTGTTTTTACACACTACTAAATCTTGTGGACAGCTTTCCGAGAAGAGTTAAAGCTGTTATAATTAAAGCTGTTGTAGCTGCAAAGGGTGGGCCACCTCAATATTGAACCCTGCGGACTAAGACTAGGATGCCATTAAAGTTCATGTGCGTGTAAAGGCAAGCATCACAATACTTTTGATAATTTAGTGTATGTTCTCATTTGTGTACCTCCAGCCAAACAATTCAAAAAGATATGTTATAAATAATGACTCCATGTGAGATTTTAAAATTCTAAGGCTACATTAAGCATTAGGCAAGTATGAATTGTTTATTTGTTAACAGATAGAGAAGTCGTGTGTGGCTATCCATGCTAAGCATTTCACTTAGTTGTCCAAGCTCAGTTTATATCAGTTAGCACCACTTTAATACAGTGTGCTTGTTAACTAGTACATTTTTGGGTGGTTCAAGGATAGGGTTTGCATGCTTTGATTTTGTTTAATAAATGTAATTTAACTTATGGTGGGATATGAGTAGTCTGGTGTGTTCTTTGAGCCATTACATGCCCTTTTCATTCAATAGTTTTTATTAGGTTTAAAGAATAAGTGAACAAACATAGTAAAGTATCAATAATTTTGACATTATGTACTTATACACATCAGGAAAAATTACAAATTACGGGACTATGAAGATAGAGATAATAATACAGAAGAATATACTGGCTTTCAGATGGCTCCTTTCATTAGCTAACCTCCCCTCCAACACCCCTAACGGAAGCATACTGTGTTGTGTGGAGAAGGTGAAATGTTCTAACTTTCCTCCAGATGGCTTCTCTTAACATATGCTACCTTCCCGATCAACTGAAGTAAGGAAGGATGAAAAGTGGACCTGAGCTGTTAGATAAATGACAAAACATCTCACTGATATTCCGACTTATAATAAAAACGTGCCAAAGAGGAGGACAGAGAAAAGAGAGAGAAGGGGTGAAAGTCAGAAAAGAAGGCATCAGGGAGAGTCAGTGCCACTTCTTCAAATGGGTAAGTTTAGGTAATTCCTCCATGGTTCCCAAATGGAGTCGAATTTGTCCGAGGAGTCTAAGATACAATTAGCAGTTTTCTCTTTGTCATGATCCAAGATACCTTTCTTTTCGCTGCCTTAAAGGATACCGTAGGTTGCTTCCAAGCTCTAGCCAGTGTCATCTTGGCTCCCAATAATATGAACTGGGTGAGTTTAAAGAGTGAACTAGATAGGCCGGTAGGCCTATGGTTCAGAAGGGCTATTTCCAGGGCCTTTGAGATAGCATGACCTGTGACCTTCCTAAGTAGGAGAAAAATTTTATTCCAAAAATCTCAGATTCAGGGGCATTCTCACCATATATGAAGATAGGATCCCTAAGGCCACATCCTCTGAAGCAAATTGGTGAAGAGTTTGGGAACATAATCATCAGTTGAGTAGGAAGCAGGTACCAGCGAGTAATAACTTTAATGCTAGCTTCCATCAGAAATATATTAGCTTGCCCTTTAAAAGATCTTTGGAAAGAGGAGAACCACACTTCTGCCTCCCAGCAGGAATCCAGATCTCTCTCCCAATTTTTGGCGTACGCCGTTTTTTTAGATTGCTCTGTCAGTGCTGGGTAAATTAACAAAATGCCTCCTCTCTGCCTTCACGCACCATTTCTTATAAGGGGTAATGCCTTTAGGGAGGGGTTAGACTTCCATAGCGTTGAAATAAAATGATGAATTTGCTGGAAACTGAATCTTTCCTAAAGTGGCATACCTAATTTGTTAATACTATCGCTGAGCGTCATGGGACCCGAAGAGGACAGAAAATGGTCTATTCTATATAGGCCTTTGTCCATCCACCACTTAAAATCCCCAATGTCTTGGCCGGGGGAAAATAGTGGGCTGTGAAAAAGATAATTAAGAGGGCGGAAAACAGAGATCAGAAGGTGAGAGTTATAGAGGGAATCACAAAGGGACAGCGAGTGGGATAAGGTAGGGGCTAGAACTGGAGGTCTAAGTTTGCAAGAGATTCCAGCCAAGAAGTCAATGGTGTTCAAGGGAACCACTTGTCTCTCCATTGACACCCAGTCTGCCCTGTTGCCTTGGGCATATATAGCCAAACATTGAACGAGCTGGGCTGCTTGGCAGTATTTCCAGAGATCCGGAACCATCAAGCCGCCTTGGTTCTTCTCAGCAGAACACTTGAGGGACACCTAAAACCTTTACTACCCCATATAAGCTTCATTATCTGTGATTTAAATTTCTGCAAATGTGATTTCTTTACAGGGATGGGAAGTGATCTAAACAGATACAGGATTCTAGGAAACATGGTCATTGTAACCAAATTTATCCTCCTCAGCCTTGACAGCCCTTCTCGGGTTCATCTACACATATCGTCTGACAATTTTTTGAACATAGGGGGATAATTAGCCTGGAATAAATGCTCAATACTAGCCGACAAGTTGACTCCAAGGTACGGGATGTGTGAGGAGCTCCATGAGAATTTAAAACGTTCCTTAGCTGAGTAATTTCTAAGTCGGAGGTGGTGATGTTTAAAGCCGCTGATTTAGAGAGCTTGACATGAAGCCCAGAGGCTTTACCAAATTCTTGTAGAAGTGCAAAGATATTTGGGATCAAGGTGAGGGGGGATGTGACAAATAGCAATAAATCATCTGCAAATAGGGCGCATTTGTAAATTTGTCAGTCACAATTTACGCCTTGGATGTCAGGATGTTCTCTTAGGGCAATCGCTAAAGATTCTATTGCAATGGCAAAAATAAGTGGAGAAAGAGGGCAGCCCTGTCTAATTCCCTTGCCTATTGGGAATTGTTCTGAAAAATAATTCTTAAGTTTGACCTGTGCTCCCGGGTTTGAGTATAAGGCTCTCAGGGTCAGCTTAAAGTGAGGCCCAAACCCCCATCTATCTAGAACTTCAAATAGATATGACCAATCTACCGAGTTAAATGCTTTTTGTAAATCCACCGATAGACGGATTCCTTCCTGCTGGTGGCCTCCATCCCAGTTTGATTTCAAAAGTGTAATAATATCCACAGCCCTACGAATTTGATCAGGGCCTTGCCTCCCTGGGATAAAGCCCACATAGTCTCTATGAATGTATTTCCCAATGAATGTAGATAATTTTGGTTAATATTTTCAGGTCATTATTGATCAGGGAAATGGGTCGAAAGTTGTTAACATCCGACAAGTCTTTGCCAGGTTTTGCAATCATAGATATGAAGGCCAAATTGGCTTCCCTATTAAGGAGGGAGCCTCCTTGAAGAAAATTAAAAAATCTAGAAAGGCATGGGGTTAGGGTGGGACCAAACGCTTTATAGTACCCCACGGAGAACCCATCTGAACTCGGAGCCGAGCCCTTCCTCAGGTTTTTAATCACCTCTAATACTTCTGCGTCCGTGATAGGTTCCTCAAGAGAAAGCCTGTGATTAGAGATGAGCGAACTTCTAGAAGTCTGGGTTCTGCTGGTCGGCCGAACTTCGGGACAAAGTCCGGGTTCGGGTCCGGACAGAACCCGAACTTTGTCCTGGACCCCGAACCCCATTGAAATCAATGGGGACACAGACTTTTAGGCACAAAAATGGCTGTAAAATAGTCCTGGAAGGTCCTAGAGGTCTGCAAAAGGAAGGAAATGGGGGTAAGGGTGGGACAAGTGCCCTACAAAGAAATGGGGACAGGGAAATAACTTTAAATATTTTTAAAAAAATAAAAACATAAAAAAACAAAAATGGAGATCATCTTCAAAATGGGTCTGAAAAGTATTAATTAACGGTAGAGGCCATAGAAATGTTCTAAAATCATCTTCAAACTGTGTCAAAAAAGTATAAATAAGCCGGGAGAACCCATATCACTGTTCTGCAAAATGTGTGTGTCACTTTAAATGAAACCGGGAATAAGTGCACATCTGTT
>BLSH010092943.1:47137-71104 GCA_018402905.1 Glandirana rugosa
CGGATGTTTCCCATCAAAACGAAATAAAACGAAGTCTTAAACCTTCGGTACCTTCGGAGGGGTCGTGACAGTGGTACGATCCCTCCAAGTGGGAAAAAAGAAAAGGGATACCAGTGTCATCATCTTTTACTGTTTAAACGGTTTGTAAACGTCAACAGTCACCTGACCACCACTCCCTTTTGAAAGTGTGGGTTCTTCTGCATGAACAACCCAGACGAGGGGAGTCCAGTGACGCTAATGAGTACTAATCTATACTCGCTTGAAGATCTTCAGGCCCAAGACGACCAAGCCGGCTTGAAGTCCCCATTGATTTCAATGGGGTTCGGGGTCCGGGACAAAGTTTGGGTTCTGTCCGGACCCGAACCAGGACTTTGTCCCGAAGTTCGGCCGAACCAGCAGAACCCGGACTTCTAGAAGTTCGCTCATATCTAATCATGAGTAATCGCAGTGACCTGAGGGGAGCAGACCCAACAAGTACGTCTTCTTGGGTGTGAAAGTTTTCCCTCACCACCAGTCCACTGACAACTGCAAATGTTTGGCAAATTTGTCATTTTCTACTACTGTGACCATAGGGAAAAGAAAAAAGGGTGAACCTCCCTAGCATGGTGACAGTGCTGGGGAGGCTTCCATGGCTTCCAAATTCTGAAGCAAAATAAAGCAAAACTACCCTTTGTAGGCAAAAGATACATAGACAAACACTTAGACCAGGACTGGCTGTATCCACAATATTTCCACAAATCAAACTGTAATTTTCTGTGTTTGAAACTATTTAAAATGCTATCACAGTAAAAACAAATTATTCCTTTTTTACAAAATTGCGGTTATGCAGTCACATGAGGAAGGAATCAAATATGTACATGCTTCGATGAGTGGTCCTCCTACACCACCACCACCTCTTCTTTGTCCTTAAACACCTTACCAGCAGCAGAAGAAACACCCAGTGGTTTACATTTAGGCTTTGATAAAGTGTCAACCTTGTGGTCATATTATGGGATATCAACATTTTCATTCATTTTCTGCACAATGTTTACTGGACTACTCTTTACTGACTGCAATCCTTCCAACATTGGAGTGGAAAATTGATACCTAAGATCAGTTTTCGATAACGTAACAGATGGGAACACATAAAAAAACTAAACCAGGAGTGCGCATACGCGAGTGGTCCAAGATGCACCTCCGCAGCACCCGTGCAGCGCGGAGCCTACAGCACACTCCAGCGCTCTTCCACCCACTCCTATCGAGCTAGACTGGACCTCTGAGTGTTCCAGGAGCACCGGCATATGTCCAGAGGCCCCGTATGGAGTGACCTCGGCCCGGAATTTGGGTCGGCGGAGCTGGCCGGGTGTACCAAGATGGCCGTCGCTACCACGAGGTAGACACAGGGTTCCGAAGGCGCAGCAGAAGGAAGGCAAGTAATCGCCCCAGCATCACTGTCCTTCACTCCTCAGCCCCAAAGAAACTTGTTGCAGGGTCAGAGCCCATCTCCAACTTCCACGGAGTCCCTCCTGGGCAGAGAATTTGGAAACCCTGCAGGCTTAATTTCGGGCCTACCGCGGTCGACTTATCAAGACATTTCTACTCCCAATACTCCCATTCAAGACTCTCCTTTTCCCCCAGGGGACCTATACCAGAAACTAGCGGACCTGCTGGACAAGAGTCTGACTACAAAATCTGCCAAAATAATGGTGGAAATGAACGCAAACTTTCAGAATTTGGGGGCGCGCATGGAAGCCATAGAAAATAAACTGGACCTAACAGTTACTCACACTAGCTAAAACTCTGACCATATACAAGTACTGCAGGAGCGTTTAGAATCTGCCATTTCAAGGATTCCCGATTTAGAAAATGGCGCCCGACGTTACAACTTTCGGATAAGAGATGTCCCTGAAACATTTACTGACCCTTCTCAAGTAGTCCAGGATATCATCAAAAATTTGATACCGAATATTCCGCCACATTGCCTAGAACTGGACAGGGCCCACAGGGCTTTAAGTCCTCCCAGGAAAGACGGCACTCCTAGGGACATTGTAACTAAACCCCACTTTTTTGCAGTGAAAGAAGCAGTCATGAAACAATCTAGAAGTGCCAACCAACTGTCCTTTCAAAGACACCCCATTCAGATCTACGCAGATCCCTCCCAGGTCACCATCCAGCTCAGGAGGGCCTTAAAACCACTTCTCACAGTCCTTGTCTCCAAAAACATAAAATATTGGTGGACTTTTCCCTTTGCAGTGAAATTTCTATATCAATCTAAATACTATGCCTTCTCATCTCTCTGAAGGAGAGAAAATTCTGCTACATCTACAACTTATCTCGCAAGAAGCTGACATGGACACTTCAAGCGGTAACCAAAGCTCGACCAAAAGACCCCCTCCGGCCAGCCCGTTGACCCCATTGTGGAATAAATCCAAGTCAAAGAAATCCAAGGAGAACGCCTTGACCTGACAGTGATTATGGGACTCTGGATTCCTGTCTTTTAGAGACTGCCTACATGATAGTGGGTCTACTGGTTTAGTAGAACAGACGAGAGGCCTTTGAGCCTCATTTCTCCTCTTATGCAAAGTTCTCTCTTACATTTTTCCTATGCCTTTATAATGTTTGTTTTGCAGCTTGATATGCAGTATTCTTGGTAGAGATTACTGGAGATATTGCCACCTTTTTGGTTTTCCCCAAAGGTTGGAGGCTTACATAGTCTCGCACGGGAGGGGTATAGTTGTAACTCTTCCAAGACTTTTTTAGGGAATATCTCCATTATCTAATTTGAAGTCTCCCTGCTGTCTGCAGATGGGGTCTCCCTTTTTCCGGCTCTCCATTTGGGGGGGCTCGGGGAGGGGGCCTCCTCTGGAGGGGGCGGTGTCTCTGCTGTTCCTGCTGGGGCAGGGACAGATTGCTTTTTTCTAACGCTTTCAAGCGTGGGTTTTCAGTTAAAATATTTACAGGTGTATTCTGAAAGGAGACCTATTTGCCTTGAATCACCTCTCTCGTTTTGGTTCGGTTCAATGGGGCCGCAGGCCTGCAGGACTTAAATTCATTAATGAAAGAAACATTGTGCGTATAGATTTTGCTAGGATTCGATCTGTTATATTTTGGTCCCCCCCTCGGGTTGGAGACCATTTGGGTTTCCCACCAGGGGGTCGGAACCTATGCTAGCGAATGTCTCCGGGGGGGGTGAGCCCCTCCAGGGGAAGAATGTCACCAGAGGTGTTCAGTCTCTAGATATGGGTCTCCCCTACCTGGCTCCTCTTAGGGGGTGCCAGCGGGGGAGGCTCCATTCTCTGATCACAAGTTTTTCATTTCTATCAACAATAGGCTGCAGTTCCCTTATATCTGTAGGTGGAGCAGGCGTTGGTCTTCAGTCCTTCACTTTTATAGTCATGATTGGGAGAGGACTTCGGACTGCCGGGTGCTACACATGTGCCTCCTCCTCCCCCTCAGACACCTCGGTCTCTGGGGTGGAGGACATCTGAACTTCAGACATTTACGGTGTGTGATCCCGGGGAGGTTTCTATCTCCCTGTGGTTCATACGAGATTAGAAGATGATTCTCCATACATCTTCTTTCATTGTTTTGTTTGTTGTTTCTCTTTTATTCATATTCTTTGTCTCTTTTCTATCCCTTTTCTTGTCTACGCTCATGGGGGAGCTAATATGTTGTCTCTTTTTACTTCCTTGCCAGTGGTTTTTCGGCACGACCGGTGTTTCTTCTTTTCAATGGGGGACTGACTCTACCATACATCTCCATAAGGTAAGTGACGCTCAGATTCTCAGCTCTTATTTCTCAATGCTCCATGGCTAACACTAATCGCCCCACCCTGAAAATTGCCACACACAATGCTCAGGGTCTCAACTCTCCTGTCAAACGCCGAAAAGTTTTTAATCTTTATAAATCCCAACACTTAGATGTAGTTCTTATACAGGAGACACATTTCCCCCGTACTTTCACCCCAAAATTTCTACACCAGCACTTCCCAATTTTTCACCTGGCGGGTACTGAAAACAAGACTATGGGAGTAGCTTTTTTATTTTCCAAATGGTGTAACTTCTCAATGAAGGGTGAATTCAAAGACCCTAAAGGCAGATTTATCCTGGTTAAAGGTTGGATGGCTGGCCATCTCTATTCTTTCATCTCTTACTACGCCTCTAATAAAGGTCAAGCAGACTTCTTTCAAGCCATGTTTCGGTCTCTGGAACCCTTTTTAGAGGGGACCCCTATATTTGGGGGTGACTCAAACGCTGCACTTGATCAGGGTCTAGACAAATCAAACCCCTTGAAATCACGGCTAATTCGCCCCACAAAAGTTAGTCTTAAGATCGCTCAAATTTTTCACACTCAGGGTCTGACAGATGTTTGGTGGGATGTACACCCTACAAAAAGGGATTTCACCCACTTCTCAGCCCCGCATCTCTCCTACTCACGGATAGATCACATTCTAATCCCAACCCATAAACTCCCACTTGTGGTCAACTCTCAAATTGTTGACACCCCTGTCTCGGATCACTCTCTGGTCACTTTGTCACTCATATGTGACGCCCCAGGCCACAGCTCCTCCTTCTGGAGATTGAATGAGTCTCTCCTCAATGATCCAGTGACGGTCACAACCATTGACAATGCCTTGAAAGACTTCTTTGTGTTAAATGATACATCTCGGCGGAAACACTTTGGGCTGCTCATAAGGTGTCAATAAGGGGTACATTGATTCAGATTGCTTCCAAACACAAAAAAGAACACTCAGCAGAAATCATACAACTTGAAAAGGCTTATAACTCCCTTAGGGCCCAACATAAGAACAACCCATCCTCTGTTTCCATTGATCAATTGGATTCTATTAGAACCCAATTGAACCTTGCACTTACGACCAAAGCCGAAAAGCAAATTCGATGGACGGGCGCCAAATTTTATTCCCAAAAAGATAAGATGGGGTCAATGCTGGCCGCCCGTTTAACCCCCCACATTCGTACTCATGCTCTTCCTAAAATTTAGTTCCAAAACCAGGGCATCACTAGCAACCCTAACAAGATCCTCCAAGTCTTCGGGGATTTTTTTGCTAAACTTTATAGCTCTCCTCCTCCCACCCATAAAGGTGACATCTCCCAGTTCCTGGACTCTCTCCCAATCCCTAAACTCTCCGATGAACATATGGGCAGCTCTAGATAGTGCTATAACAGATAGGGAGATCATAAACGTTATTAAACAATTGAGAAATAGATCAGCTCCGGGTCCAGATGGCCTCTCTGCCCCTTATTATAAAACGTTCGTTACTACATTGGCTCCACATATGACAAAGTTTTTTAATTCCAAAATTACAGGGACTCCAATAAACTCGGATCTAAATACAGCGTTTATTTCTGTAATCACTAAACCTGATAAAAACCCGGAAGAAGTGGCAAACTACAGACCCATATCTCTCATTAATAATGACCTCAAAATTCTAACGAAAGTTTTAGCATACCGACTAGCATTATTCATAAACAATTATGTCCATAAGGACCAGGTGGGGTTCATCCCAGGCAGGCAGGGCCCCGATCAGACTAGGAGAGCTATAGATATAATTTCCATACTGCAATCTGACTGGACGGGGGGGCCCTCTCAGCAGGGGATGCTTTTCTCCTTAGACATACGCAAGGCATTCGACTCTGTTACCTGGCCATATATTTTTCAGCTTCTAGAACATTGGGGGTTTGGGGATCGATTCCTTGGCATTATCAACTCCCTATATGCTCACCCAAGAGCCCTAATCTGCATACAAGGCCATTACTCACCCTTAATTAAAATAGAGAGGGGCACTAGACAGGGCTGTCGGCTGTCTCCTCTAATTTTTGCATTAGCCATTGAAACTCTCGCAATTGCAATCAGAGAAAGTCCTAACATTAAAGGTATCACTTGTGGTTCTCAAATCCACAAATGTGGACTGTTTGCAGATGACATGTTGTTGTTCATCACCTCCCCAATTACGTCCCTTCCCAATCTCTGCCAGACCCTAGAGACTTTCTCCTGCCTGTCAGGTCTTCAAGTGAATTATGAAAAGTCAGAAGCCCTGAATGTTTCTCTCCCACAGGAGTCTCTTGTGTCACTAAAGGAGGCCTTTAAATTTTCATGGAACGACTCTCACATTAAATACTTGGGCGTCTTTTGTCCCCCAGGTTTGAAAATCTCTATGCCCTTAATTTCCCCCCTATGTTCCGTAAATTGGAACAAGATCTTAAGGAATGGACAAAGCAGAGCCTAACATGGTTTGGATGAATCAATGCTGTTAAAATGACCCTACTACCTAGATTATTATATCTGTTTAGAGCCCTTCCCATACAGATCAGGAGAGATCATCTGCGATCTCTACAAAGTAAAATACTCAAATTTATATGGGGGGAGCGGGATACAGAATTAAACAACAAACACTGTTCCTTTCTAGGAAGTGTGGCGGTTTGGGGGTCCCTCATCTCCTCAAATATTATTTTGCGGCTAGACTCTCCCAAATCTCCACAGTTTACACTAAAGCGGAGAAGCCCGAGTGGGTACAGATAGAACGTCAAGCAGCACCGTCATTTACACTCGATTATCTTTTGTGGTGTAACCCAAGAGATCGCCCAGCTATTCTTTCGCCAATGCTCTTCACCTCCTTTTCCCTTTGGGACAAACTAAGAAAAAACCCCACCCTAGTCTCCTCCACTCAACCCCTAGTGCATATGTTCCATAATCCGGAGTTCCCATCAGGACAAGATATTAAAGCCTTTCAATGGTGGCTAGACAAAGGTCTATATCGGATAGGACACTTCTTTACATCCTCAGGCCCAATCACTTTAGCCTATTGTGTTAGCAAACTCAACCTTCCGAACTCTGAAAGGTTTAGATTCAGACAAATTAGTCACTTTCTCTATAGCATTTGGAAGGACAAGCCCTCTCCTCCCCGTATAACGCACTATGAAGCCTGGTGTGGCTCAGCCATGGAGCAGAGAGGGGGCATATCGATTATCTATGCGTCACTTACAAGCCGAAATACTAAATCCTCTTATATGCTAGCCTGGGAGGAAGACCTTCAGTTTCAATGGAACTTAGATACTTGGCACAATGCTACATCGCTTGCCTTTAGGGGGATTCTCAATACCTCATTGATGGAAGCGAATATCAAAGTCATCTGACAATGGTACATGACTCCCTCTAAGTTAGCGAAAATATTTCCTCTTTGCTTCAGAGGATGTCAGCTTCGATGTACCATGGTGCAAATCTGGTGGGAATGTCCCAGAATTAGAACATTATGGAAAAAAATATTTTTGCTGATTTATAAAGTAATGAACCTCAAAATCCCTAGCAACCCAACAGTAGCTCTTCTAAATTCACCTATTCCGAACATTTCAAAGCTGTCTCAAAAACTGATCCACTTCATTTTTTTTTCCAAACCAAGTTTATTAGGATATAGTCAAAAGTGTACAAAAACCGAGGTAAAAGTCAGTGTTAATGTACATTATTACATAGGAGATTCATATAACAGGAATACATACATCTTCCATTTTAGATACAGAACCACATTTGTGTGTGAATAGCATATAAGGTCCTAAAGGGACTCTATAATCTACTCGGGTATCAGCGAGTTCCAGAGAGACGGCTGCCGGTTGTAATTTGGAAGCGCCTTGTCCGAAATCGTATGAATATGTTGTCCCAGGGGGTCTCCCCCCACGCCTCCAGACCACCCGACCACTCAACATGGGAATTTGTGGCCGGATAGGGGCGCTGGGGAAGGGCCCACCGGAGCAATCCCGATGCTCTTCTCGAGAAATTGTCAACTACGGCAAGTGATATGTGAAAATATAACAAGTAACAATAGAACAAGGTAGTGGAGTAAGTATTTTAGCCCGGTATCTTGTTTTCACACGTCCAGTGAATTCTCGGCGGTGTGTGTTTTGAGTGTTAGGCGAGGCCACCTTCTGGCACCAGCTGAGAGAGCCCTGAGTATAAACCTCCTGTGTTCTCTATAGACGGAGGGGCAGGTCAGGCATTTCCCTAGTCTTGTGCCCTCATGGGGGGGCTATGTTCTGACATCAGGAAGTGTAATAGATAGTTCAGGAGAAATTGCTAGGAATGTTTTGTGTGCCTGAATGTTAAGGTGTACTTGGTGTCTCATGGTGCTCATGGTTGGGAGCTAGTTTGGTTGGGAGTTTTCAGGGAAGTGTATTCCTCTGAGGTTTTAAACAGCTGCCAGCAGGCCCAAGTGGTTCGGAATTTATGGGAGGTGTCGTTGGCTTGGTGTATTAGGACTTCCATTTCTTCAATTTTGTTAATTTTTTTAAACCAGTCCCGAATGGAAGGTGGGTTGGGAGATAGCCAGAGGGTGGGAATAGTCAGTTTAGCTGCATTGAGCAAGTGGAGCATTAGGGATTTGTTATAGTGTTTTTGAGGGATTGAGGTATGGTGGAGAAGCATTTGTATGGGGCGAGAATTCAATCGCATAGGAGGTGATGGATGTTGTCAGGCGGTGTACATCGGACCAGAAAGGAATGATATTGGGGCAGGACCACCATATGTGTAGGAAGGAACCCGTGTCTTTAGCACAACGCCAGCAAATTGGGGGGACAGCAGGATTGATTTTATGCATTCGTTGGGGTGTTTTATACCATTTGGAAAGGATTTTAAACCCATTTTCTTGGGCAGATACATTGACTGAGCCCTTGTGAATATGTTTACAGATGGATTCCCAGTCGTTGGCAGTTAGGTCAATGTGAAGATCTCTCTCCCAGGATTTGATGTGGGCATTATTTTTAATGTCTATGTTAGTATACAAGATTGAATATAGCTCGGAGATTAAATGCCTCTGAGGCGAGGATTGCGAGCAGAGCTCTTCGAACAACGTGCGTGGCCTGGTAAAGTCTGCTCTGTGTCTAGGGTCATTCAGGAAATGTTGTAACTGTCTGTATGTCCAGAAGTAAGAAGTGTTGTTAGCTGTCGCCTCAAGGAACTTATTATCCACTTCATTTTTTTGGGCACTAAAATCTCAATAGCTAGGTCTTGGAAAAAAACCCACACATCACTGAAAGCAGTGATTAGGAAGGTCTCTTGGATTAGGTCACAAGAGAAACTGGCTAGTGCTCTTTCTAACTCGTCCAAAAAATTTGAAGCCATATGGGAGCCTTGGGCTTCTTTTATGGGTATCTCACTATACCCAGGAATGAATCTTTCCAAGCAGCCATAAGCTATTGTGTGGATGAGTTCTCCACAGGGAGAACGTGTTGACTCCCGCCCCTCCTCTTTTCCTTTTTCTTTCCTCTAGCCTCTCTTTACTCCTCCTTTCCTTTCTTTCCTCTATCTATTTCATTGGTTATATTGTGATTACTTAATTGGTCGTTACAAGACATGACTCCCAGGAGACTTCTCGGGACGGGTGTACTCTGTGGACGCCCAGTGTGTATGTCATTTTGAGGTTCTCAGCATTCCAGACTATGCAGAGGGGAGATAGGTTCCCCGGAGAAGAGGACGAGATTTTGGGGTGCTTCCTCGGATTCCTGCGGGCGTCTGGGGTCCTCCTCTGGCACAGTGTGATCCCACTGGGGGCGCTGATGGGGGGTCTCCGGCTTGCGCTCTGGGGATTGGGGGAGGAATTCCAACAGGCCTATTGTCTTACACTTACTCACATAGAGGCGAAAATGCCCAAGATATCTATGTTACTTTCTTATATTAAATGAGGGCTCTTCTCCCTTCTGCGTTTCTAAGTTTGAAACAATATTACCTCTTCTAAGGTTCGGTGCCTACATGGTTGCTATCTTTGATATAGAGAATGTCTTCACAAACTTGTTTTTTTTCACCAAAATACCTTGTTATTTATCTTTGTCTGTGACGATGTAAATCTTCTGTTTGCACTTTTGAAGCAAAAAATAAAATACTTTGAAAGTAAAAAACTAAACCAAAAAATACGTTGTGCAAAAAATGTCACCAAATAGTAAACAAGAATAATTTCTCAGTGACAGCTGCACTCACAGAATGTCCACATAAATATTAATTAATTAATTAATTAATTAATGAAAAACGTGTTACGCTATCAAGTCCATCTGAAAAAAAAAAAGAAGAAAAGTGCTCCTGTGCAAAAAGTTCATTTATACTTGTGTATCAACAAAAACCCGTATTTCAGTGTGGATAGCAAGAGCCACTTACCAGCTACTCTGACCCTGGTGTCAGAGTTGCTCAACAGTTGCAAAGTTGCTCAACAGTTCCTCTCTTTGGCAGCTGTGGTATGGGCAGCAATCACTCTTCCCTCGCCTTTTGGAGGAGTATATGTAGCGCGCCTTAGAAAGGCCTTGGCATGCTTCACAGAAAGGTATGAGTCACAGACAGCTGTAGGCTTTCCCAGTTGGACTACAGAGAGCAGGTAACCTATAAATAGATTGATACCGTTGTATTCCTTGTGTGTTGATTTGTTATTACTACTGGATGCACATTATCTTTCTTTTTTCTATGGTAATCAACCACCTGCTTGGTATTTCTTTGTTTGCACATTTCTCCACTGTGCATGACACTTTCTTTACAGTGCCCTTGCACTGTTTGTTTCAGGTCTCAGAGCACATTGCCCCATGTGGCCTTTTTGCCAGTAGGCCACATGGTTTGTTTTATTGCCTCTTGGATATATACCGCTATCTCTGTCTCTCATGTATATATCCTGTTCGCATTTTTTGTTTTTCTTGATGGGGCTATGGTCCTGGCACTTCAATTGATCTTATCATACTGACCATTTTCTATAGAGATACTTTAACAAGCCCCTTTTTTGCTAATTCATGTACAGGTCACATCTTGTGTTGCCAGAGTTCTTTGCCTCTTCACCATTCTTTTGGTGCACTTTCCATTTGGCGGTCTGTCCCACTTTCAGCTCCCGGTTGAGACTATCCCATTAAGGCCTACCCATGGCACCTTTCTCCCTGTGAGAGATTACTTCAATCGCATTCTTAAAGTATCAAGTGATGCTTTTTTTATTAAGTGTTTGGTATGTATGTGTCAGGGCCTGGATTTGAAACTTCTCTAAGGTGATAGCACAAATTACACAGCAGACAAATAAAGGGGTGCCCTTGGTGTGGTCACTTGAGGCACAGACTGCTTTTAGTAAGCTAAAGATTATTTTCAATTCTGCACCAGTATTGGTTCATCCTGACCCTGAACTACCTTTTATCGTGGGAGTGGATTCTTCAGACTCTGCCGTGGGAGCTTTTCTTTCTCAGCGAATTAGAGAAAAGATGCATGAAGAAAAGAAGAAACAGACGCGCATCCAGAAGTTCCAATTGGTTTTATTGGGTCACCACAGTGGCACTACAGACACCAGCATGTAGTCACGTACGTAGACGCGTTTCACACATCCATCATGTGCTTAATCATCATAACTTCTAACATCAGAACATCTGGATGTGCGGCCGTTTCTTCTTTTCCTCAAGTGTTTTACGGAGCGGGCCGTGACTGGAACTCTTCGAGAGGTTCAGTGTGAGCTAATTGATGCACCTGAAGCGACAGACTCTCTTCTTTTAGAGAAAAGATGCAGCTTCATCCTTGTGCTTACTTTTCTTGTTTAATGTATTCAGCCGAAAGGAATGATGACATTAAAAATAAAGAAGTTGCTGGCAATTAAGGAAGCCTTCTCTGAATGGAGGCATCTGCTGGAATGAGCTAATTATTATCATGTAACTGTTCATACTGATCATAAAACATTGGAATTCATTTGTTCTGCCAAGAGATTGTCTTCTGGAAAAGCACGCTGGTCTCTATCCTTTCCAGATTAAATTTCATTATCTCGTATCGACCTGAATCGAGGGATGGCAAGGTCCATGCCATATCAAAGATGTTGTCTGAGCTTCTCCAGAATGGCTTCTCCAATTGGCTTACATGGATAAAGTGCTTAATCATAAAACCACATTAGCCATGGTGACACAGAGATGAAAATACAAAAAATTAAAAATGAATTATGTGGCACTGTACCGTGGCTGGTTGTGGGTCATGAGGGTCCAGCTAACATTCCAGGATGGATCAAGGGCAGCGGAGGGGGGGGGGGGGGGCGCCTCGCCCATGCTGTGGTAGGATGGACAGGATGGTCTTTTCCAGAGGGCCTGAGAGGTGATGCTGGATCACAGATGGAAATAGACAGTCAGTGTGTGATCCTCACCAACACGAGCTCCACACTGTGCGTTGCCGCGCTGTCTGGGTCACACTGGCTGAGCCGGTAAATCCCTCTTGGCTGCCTTTCTGATGTCTAGCTTCCGGGGCTGTCTTTCGGTGCTGCTCTGGGTCTCCCATCCCCTGCGCATCGTTGCGACGGCAGTTCACAGTGCCCCACCGGTGCTCTGTTGGAGTCCCTCTGCTGAGCCAGTCAGTCCATCCCTGGCTGCCCTCCTGGATCACACACTGTCTGTTTCCATCTGTGATCCAGCATCACCTCTCAGGCCCTCTGAAAAAGACCATCCTGTCCATCCTACCGCAACACGGGCGAGGCGCCCCCCCCCCCCTGCTGCCCTTGATCCATCCTGGAATGTTAGCTGGACCTTCATGACCCACAGCCAGCCACGGTACAGTGCCACATAATTAATTTTTATCTTTTTGTATTTTAATCTCTATGTCACCATAGCTAATGTAGTTTTATGATTAAGCACTTTATCCATCTAAGCCAATTGTTATCTTTTTAATAAACTTTTGACTATTTATCTCAAAGGCTATCGCCTATTGTTTATGACAGCCCAGCCTATTAAGCGCTATTTCTGTTTGGTTTATCTTCATGTACCATCTGTAGACTATTTTTATGGCACTTTCCCAGTGTGTTGTACAGTGGGAGGTGCTTAGGGTGGTGGAAAGTGCCTTGTTCCAATCTGACATTGGGTACTCCATCTGTAGATCTTTTTCACATTTAATAAGTTGAGGGGGTTTGGTTTCAGAGTGTTGTTTATTTAGATATTTATAAAACCAGGTAATGCCTTTTCTGAGAGGTTTTACATTATTATAGAGTGACCAAATGGCATCATTAACATTTGCATAAGAAGAGGGATGGTCCTTTTGAAAGTGTTTTATTTGCATTGCTATATATAGGGTATAAGGGTCTCTTGATGTAAGCATCTCATTTAAATTCAGGGGTTTTGGTTGGGGCCCCGACCCAATTGAGAACGAGGGTATTAGATACTCATATGTCGTTAAGGGAATATTAATCACCCTAGGGGAGTCATCATAAGGAGTTTTTGGGAGAGTAGAGGTCCAGGCTTCTAATGATGTCTGAATTGTTGTTGCCTTCGGTATATACAGTGTTTACGGAAAGTATTCAGACCCCCATACATTTTTCACTCTTTGTTATATTGCAGCCATTTGCTAAAATCATTTAAGTTCATTTTTTCCCTCATTAATGTACACACAGCACTCCATATTGACAGAAAAACACAGAATTGTTGACATTTTTGCAGATTTATTAAAAAAGAAAACCTGAAATATCACATGGTCCTAAGTATTCAGACTCTTTGCTCAGTATTTAGTAGAAGCACCCTTTTGATCTAATACAGCCATGAGTCTTTTTGGGAAAGATGCAACAAGTTTTTCACACCTGGATTTGGGGATCCTCTGCCATTCCTCCTTGCAGATCCTCTCCAGTCCTGTCAGGTTGGATGGTGAACGTTGGTGGACAGCCATTTTTAGGTCTCTCCAGAGATGCTCAACTGGGTTTAAGTCAGGGCTCTGGCTGGGCCATTCAAGAACAGTCACGGAGTTGTTGTGAAGCCACTCCTTCATTATTTTAGCTGTGCGCTTAGGGTCATTGTCTTGTTGGAAGGTAAACCTTCGGCCCAGTCTGATGTCCTGAGCACTCTGGAGAAGGTTTTCGTCCAGGATATCACTGTACTTGGCCGCATTCATTTTTACCTCGATTGCAACCAGTCGTCCTGTCCCTGCAGCTGAAAAACACGCCCACAGCATGATGCTGCCACCACCATGCTTCACTGTTGGGACTGTATTGGACAGGTGATGAGCAGTGCCTGGTTTTCTCCACACATACCACTTAGAATTAAGGCCAAAAAGTTCTATGTTGGCCTCATCAGACAAGAGAATCGTATTTCTCACCATCTTGGAGTCTTTCAGGTGTTTTTTAGCAAACTCCATGCAGGCTTTCATGTGTCTTGCACTGAGGAGAGGCTTCCGTCCGGCCACTCTGCCATAAAGCCCTGACTGGTGGACTGGTTGACTTTCTACAACTTTCTCCCAAATCCCGACTGAATCCCTGGAGCTCAGCCACAGTGATCTCTGGGTTCTTCTTTACCTCTCTCACCAAGGCTCTAGGAAATGTTCTGGTCATCCCAAACATCTTCCATTTAAGGATTATGGAGGCCACTGTGCTCTTAGGAACCTTAAGTGCAGCAGAAAATGTTTGTAACCTTGGCCAGATCTGTGCCTCGCCACAATTCTGTCTCTGAGCTCTTCAGGCAGTTCCTTTGACCTCATGATTCTCATTTGCTCTGAACATGCACTGTGAGCTGTAAGGTCGTATATAGACAGGTGTGTGGCTTTCCTAATCAAGTAAGTCCAATCAGTATAATCAAACACAGCTGGACTCAAATGAAGGTGTAGAACCATCTCAAGGATGATCAGAAAAAATGGACAGCACCTGAGTTAAATATGTGAGTGTTACAGCAAAGGGTCTGATTACTTAGGACCATGTGATATTTCAGTTTTTCTTTTTTAATAAATCTGCAAAAATGTCAACAATTCTGTGTTTTTCTGTCAATATGGGGTGCTGTGTGTACATTAATGAGGGAAAAAATGAACTTAAATGATTCTAGCAAATGGCTGCAATATAACAAAGAGTGAAAAATTTAAGGGGGTCTGAATACATTCCTTACCCACTGTATATCTTTTGATGCATTGCTGCTGCGATTAGTAAGGACGGTAGGTCTCTATTTAGTAATAATGACTTCTTGATACTGACCCAACGTTTAGTAGTTGTGAGATCGAACCAGGCTTTAAGTTGATCCAATAAGGTAGACCTATGATATAATTAAATATTAGGTACATTTACCCCTCCCTGTCATTTATGTTTATAGAGGATGCTGCATGCTATTCTGGGCTTGTCTGATTTTCAGATATACATATTCATATATTTATTTAGGGCTAAGAAGAATTTCTAAAATGTCCTCCCAGAATCTCCCCCTGGGACACACACCCGGCAGTATCTGTGCTCACCCATCCAGCCATGCTCACCCATCCAGCCTCATCCGTGCTCACCCATGCATCCGTGTTCATCCATGCATCCGTGCTCACCCATCTAGCTGTGATCACCCATGCATCTGTGCTCACCCATGCATCCGTGCTCACCCATCCTGCCATGCACACCCATGCATCCGTGCTCACCCATCCAGCCTCATCCGTGCTCACCCATGCATCCATGCTCACCCATGCATCCATGCTCCCCCATCTAGCCGTGATCACCCATGCACCCATGCATGAATGCTCCATGCATGCTCACCTATCTATCTGTACTCACCCATCCATCCATGCTCACCCATACATCCGTGCTCACCCATGCATTCGTGCTCAGCCATGCATCCGTGCTTAGCCACGCTTCCATGCTCAGCCATGCATCTGTCCTCCGCCATCCACCTGTGCTTACCCATGCATGCATGCATGCTCACCCATGCAGCAAGGCTCACCCATGCATCCATGCTCACCCATCTAGCCATGATCACCCATGCATCCGTGCTCACCCATCCAGCCATGCTCACTAATGCATCCATGCTCACCCATCCAGCCATGCTCACCCATCCTGCCTCATCCATGCTCACCCATGCATCCATGCTCACCCATGCATCTGTGTTCACCCATCCAGCCATGCTCACCCATGCATCCGTGCTCACCCATGCATGCATGCTCCATCCATCCATGCTCACCCATCCATCCGTGCTCACCCATACATTCATGCTCACCCATGCATTTGTGCTCAGCCATGCATCCATGCTTAGTCATGCATCCGTGCTCTGCCATCCATCTGTGCTTACCCTTGCATGCATGCTCACCCATGCATCCATTCTCAGCCATGCATCCATGCTCCGCCATCCATCTGTGCTCACCCATGAATCTGTGCTCACCCATCCATGCATCCTCACCCATGCATCGGTGCTCACCCATCCACACATGCTGCTCACACATGCATCCGTGCTCACCCATGCATCCCATCCACGGCTCATCCACCCCCATCCATGCTCATTTATGCCTCATCCATACCACATCAGTTCTCATCCGTGACACATCCATGCCCCTACAGTGCCCATCCGTGCCACTACAGCGCCCATCCATGCCACTACAGCGCCCATCTGTGCCACTACAGTGCCCATCAGTGCCACTACAGTGCCTCACAATTGTGTAGTAGGTAGTGAAATTGGATTTTAAATTTATGTCCCTAGAACACCTGTGGGTGCTCCCTGCATGTTGGGCCTCTGTATGTGGCCAGGCTGTGGAAAAGTCTCACACATGTGGTATCACCATACTTGGGATGAGTAGGAGAATATATTTTGGGGTATAATTTTTGCTATGTACATGCTGTGTGTAAGAAATATTGTATAAATGGACAACTTTGTGTAAAAAAAAAAGAAAGCATTTTCATTTTCTTTCCACATTTTCCAAAAACTTGTGGAAAAAATAACATGGTCAAAAGACTCATCATGCCTCATAGAATATACGTTGGAGGTGTTTGCTTTCCAAAATGGGGTCATTTTTTGGGTGTTTCCATTGTCCTGGTGCTCCAGTGCCTTCAAAAGTGCAAGAGGTAGTCAAGAAATGAGATGTGTAATTTATGCTCCTAGAACACCTGTTGTGAGACCGTGTCACTAATCTTTACATTAGTGTATAGCTAGAGTAGGGACAGTTCAGATAGCGTCAGTGTAGTGACGGTTGAATACCATCTATTTGATTGCGTTACTGCAAGTTTAACGTCATTTACTGCTGTGTGCGTTACTGCCAGTTTAACGCCATATAGTTCTGTGTGCATTACTGCCAGTTTAATGCCATATAGTTTTGTGTGTGCTACTGCCAGTTTAACGCCATATAGTTTTGTGCGTTACTGCCAGTTTAACGCCAGATAATTTTGTGTGCGTTGCTGCCAGTTTAACGCCATATAGTTGTGTGTTACTGCCAGTTCAACGCCATATAGTTTTGTGTGTTACTGCCAGTTTAACGCCAGATAATTTTGTGTGCGTTGCTGCCAGTTTAACGCCATATAGTTTTGTGCGTTACTGCCAGTTTAATGCCATATAGTTCTGTGCATCACTGTACATTTGACGCATTATATAGTAGTATATTATAGTGTATCCGTGGAGTGTGCCTGTGCAGTGTGAGTACTCAACTTAAAGTGCACCAAACACCACTTTACATCGATTAAAGTGAATCTACGTACAGATTTCCACTTCTTTTTTACATTTGCTAATAAGCACCTCTGGGATGTCTGGGAGGACAACAAGGAGAGGCAGATGTTCCCTTGGCACTGTAAGGGGGCCAGCAACAAATGTGTCCACACGCAAAGGTGGACGTGGTGGTCAGTCCTCAGGCAGGGCATCATTTCCTCTGTTTAGTGAGTTTGCTCATGCTATCCAGCCACAGCATGCAGAGGAGGTGGTGGACTGGCATACTAAACCTTCCTCATCCCCCTCATCCTCTGTCACACAAGCAGAGACAAGTGTGCAGTCCCCTGCATTGTCATAGTTGATAAACCTGCCTCCTTGTCCACAGCTATTCCTGTCATAGCCCCAACATCAGCCATGGTGGAGTCACCTGAGTTATTTGACCACAGTGTCAGCCACTTTCTCCTCAATGTTGCCCAGCCATTACTGGATTTAGATGTTGGTTCCGAGGTTGAGGATGACAGGAACATGAGCCAATTTTTTTTTTTGTTTCAATATTTTTATTGAAGATTTAAAGAAATAGGAAAGGGTTACAAAGTAACATTGGTCATAGTTAATTTTGATATAAACACTACAATGTAAATTCCACAGACAGTGAACAATAAAGTAAGAACTTCTAAAGAAGCCTATCTGAGGTTCTGTGTCACCTAAGAGGTTCTGAGATGGGTTATGGTTTGATTCTTTATTATCACTGTGGAAATTAATGGGGGGTCAGGAGTATCCGTTGATAAGCGATAAGTGAGAGCCCAAAACGCCCCAACTGGGAACCTGCTGCGTCTTACAGGGTGACTCACTTAGATCTGGGTGAACAGGTGCTCCTGGGATTGTTAAGGTGGGCTTTACTGTATAAGAACCTCAGATGGCTTTAAGAACTCTATGGAACGAGAGTTATAACATTCAGATTAACAGTTATTTGTAGATAGGTAGATATGTAGCAGTTCGTGGTAGTTCATATGATCTTTCCTGGTATCGAGGAGGGGGATAAAGAATTGGGGGAATTAAGAGAGGATTAGGGTGGTGAGGGGTGGGTGGTTCGGGGTAGGTTGGTGCCGGTTCAGAAGTGGGTTATCCTTTGGGAAGTAACAGTAGGCGGAGGGTGGGGGTTATCTCCGTCATATATTTGATGTTCTATTACTGTTGTTAGTCAGTGCTTTTAAAGGTGTTTGTTGTAAAGACAAAGAGGCAGTCATGGGCGTTGGCTGTTGATCTTTGCTAGCGTTTCAAAGCCCCTTTAGGGTGTTGAAGCCAGGGGTTCCATCTTTGGAAGAATGTGTTCAACTGTAGGTTTGCTTTCGCAAACATGTATTCATAGTGAGCGTGGTCATTCATGATGTCAATGGTGGTTTGTGCGGTTAGGGGAGAGGTTGTGTTCCATTTACGAGCTATGGATAATTTAGCTGCAATGAAGAGGTGAGTGAGAAGGCAGTGGAACTCTTTCGGAAATTGATCTAGGCTTATGTTCAGTAAGGCTAGGGGTGGGTGTGGTGTTATAACTATCCCGGTAATTGCTTTTGCAAGTTTGAACACGTCCTCCCAGAAAGTAGTGAGGGATGGGCAGTACCACCAGATGTGTGGAAGTGAGCCAGTCGCACCACATTTCCTCCATCATTGATTGGATTGGTCTGGGGACATTTTTGCTAGTTGAGTGGGTGTGATATACCAATGGTGTAAAAGTTTCTGTGCTGATTCCCAATGAGTAATACACCTGGAGTATTTCAGTGGGGTTGAGGCCGCTGTTTGCCATTGGCTTTGTGAAACGTTGAACTGTAGAGACTGTTCCCATTTGATCATAGATGTAGTCTTTTCTGTAGGGGAGGGTTTGGTGAGAATTTTGTAGATTGGTGATATCCCCTTCCAAGGGGTTTTCGTTTGGTCAAACAGGTTGAGGATATCTTCTACTATATGTTCGTGGGAGTCTCTTATGAATTGGAGAGTATGTCTTATTTGGAGATATTTATAGAAGGAGGCTTTATCCAAGGAGTAGTGGTGCATTGCATGTGGTTCTGATGAAAAAGATGGCCGACGGTGGAGATGCCAGCTGCAACCCAAGAGGTTAATGAGAGGTGTGGGATGAGAAATTCTAGGGATCGTAGTGGAAGTTTATGGAGAATCTTACTGGAAGCTGAGTTATGAGGGCCGTTGATGGAGCACCACACTCTAAGTGCTGCTGTAATTGAACTCAAGAAGTGTTTTCCTACATTTGGGGATATAACCGTTGCACCTAGAACATGTTTAGGGTCTTTGCCTAGGGCCACTGCTTCAATTTGTCACCATATGGGGGGGTGCTGTTTTGGATTCCACCATTCCTTCAGTGTAGTCAGGATAGTAGCTTTGTAATATGCTGTCACATTTGGAGCTCCTAGGCCAGCATATAGCGTTGGTCTAAGGAGTATTAATGCTTTAATCCTGGGGCATCTGGCATTCCAGATGAAGGAGTTTATTATTTTTTGTAGTTTTTTGAAGTGTGCTGGAATGATTGGGATAGGAAGAGATCTGAACATATAAAGAATATGTGGTAATAAAAACATTTTTACCAGGGCAATGCGGCCCGCCCAGGTTGTGTGGGTTGCTGAGAGATTCTTCACACCCTTCTCTAATGTAACCATGAGGTTTGCTAGGTTAGTTGAGAGAAGGTTTGAAGTTGGAGATGTGATCTGAACTCCCAGGTATTGTAGGGAGGATAGAGGGGCCCATGAGAAGGGGACAGCACTTAGTATCTGACTTTTAATTGTGGAGTCTAGTCCTATGGGAAGCATTGGCATTTTGAGTTATTGAGCTTGTACAGAGAAATAGTTCCGAAGTGTTCTAGGGGGTTGTAAAGAGGGGGAAGGGAGTTGAGGGGATTGGATAGGGTAAGGACTACATCGTCCGCATATAGCCCTATTTTATGATAGGTGAGACCTATTTTTATGCCTGTAATGAGAGGGTGTGCACGTATATGGGCTGCAAGGGGCTCAATGATTAGAGAGAAGATAAGGGGCGATAATGGGCATCCCTGTCTGGTGCCATTAGTTATGGAGAAAGGAGCTGACAGGAATCCGTTAGTCCAGACTCTCGCAGTTGGGGAGGTGTATAAAGTAGATATAGCTGACAAAATTTTACCTGTAAAGCCGAATCTTGTCAACGTCTCTTTCATATAGAGCCAGTGGACCCTGTCAAAGGCCTTTTCGGCGTCCAGGGAAATGAGTAGTGCTGGAATTTTATGGTGTTCTGCCCATTGTGTGATATATATAAGTTTATGTGTGCCGTCAGAGGCTTGCCTCCCTAGAACGAATCCTACTTGGTCTGGATGTATTAATGAAGGGGTAATTTGGGCTATTCTGTTAGCAAGAATTTTGGCGTAAATTTTAGTGTCCGAATTAAATAGGGAAATTGGACGAAAGTTAGCAGGGGAGTCCATTGATTTCCCTGGTTTGGGTATCATTACTATTAATGATTCTAAGAATTCTGAAGGGCAATTGCCTGTGTCGCTGATATGATTGTATACCTTGGTAAGGTGTGGGGTGAGCATCTGCGAGTGCATTTTGTAGTATTCATTCACAAATCCATCTGGCCCAGGGGATTTATGGATTGGAAGTGAACGTATTACTTTCCCTATTTCTATATCGGTTATGGGGAGGGATAATTGTTCTAGTTGGTCTGTTGGGATGGTAGGTAAGTGGGCAGAGTCCAAGAAGGTTCCAATCGTGTCCAGGTCAGGGGGGGAAGGAGGGGGCAGATTGGAGATTGTAGAGAGAGAGATAGTACTTGCGGAATTGTTCTGCAATGTCAGCAGGGTTTAAGATTTTGTTTTGATTTTCGTCTTTAAGATATGGGATTTTTTTTGAGTTGCTTTTATGCTTATATTGTCTGGCCAGAAAGGCTCCAGGTTTATTGCCTGAAGAGTAATGTGCCAGTTTTAATCTTTTAATGTAAAAGTCATAGGAGTTTGTAAAGAGGGTGCTTAGTTGGAGTCGGAGGTCTCTGAGCTCCTCTTCCGTTGCCGGGGAGTAAGTACATTTGTTTTGGGATTCTAGGTGTTGGATACGAGAGTAAATTTGGGAGATTTGTTTAGTGCGCTGTCTCTTCTCATGGGCCGCTCTGTTGATAAGGGTTCCTCGTAGGGAAGCCTTATGGGCATTCCATAACACATTTGGGTCTGTAACAGAACCATAGTTTTCTGTGAAAAAATTATTAATAGCATCCTGCTTCTGGTAGACTGGGTGGTTCAATATGGAGGTGTTAAGTCTCCAAGGGGTGGGCATTGTTCCTGAATTGGCCAGGACAAGCTCCAGATAAATAGGGGCGTGACCTGACCAGGTGCTAGTTCCAATGGTTGCTGATTTAATTTTTTGGAGAGTGAATTTGTCTGTCAGGAACAGATCGATTCTAGAGTAAACCTTATGTACAGATGAGAAAAAGGAGTAATCACGTTCTGTACCATGGAGACATCTCCAAACGTCATAGAGCTCTTCATTGTAGGTAATTGTGTGTAGCGAGGAAGTTGTTCTGCGGGAGGGGTTGGTGGAGTCAATAGTTGGCTCCATGACATCATTAAAGTCGCAGCATATGATGATGGGGCGTGACTTGAAGGGTTGAATTTTCTTGGAAAGGAGGTGGTTAAAGAATTTTTTTTGTTTGGAGTTAGGCCCATATAGGTTTATTAAGGTGGTACGGTGGTTATTGATTGTTACATCAATAATGATGTAGTGACCGTGTGGGTCAGTGTCTAGGGAGTGACAGTGAAAAGCCAAAGTATCTCTGAAGGCTATCATCACACCTTTGGTCTTGTTAGGGGCATGTGCAAAGAATGTATTTGGGAATTTGGGGTGTTGGCATTTGGGGGGTTTGTGTGAGGCAAAGTGTGTCTCCTGGACACATAAAATATCGGCCTTAGATGCCAGGGCATCTTTCCACAGCATAGCTCTTTTGTAGGGGGAGTTTAGTCCCCTGGCATTGATTGAAATCATTTTAGCAGTATCTTTGGAGCAAGAAGGGAGGTACTTCTAGAACGTGAGGAGATGTCTCCCTAGTATCATATAGCTTTGCAAAATATTGTACGGGTACACATAGATAACGACCTTTATCACAAATAATGGGTGTAGAGGTTCTGAACCGGCACCTTAGTGGGAATAGATTTATATGAACCTGGGAGGAGGGGGGGGATAGGGGGAATGGAAGGGGAGGTTTGTACTGTGTATTTAACACACATTAAGTGGAGGAGGAGAAAACTTAACAGAGAAAAGTAGAACTTCAAGTGGTGCATTAGGAGGAGGCCTGGCACAGGGAGAATATAGTAAGGCCCTAATTGAGGGAGTTAGTTGCAGTGTGAGTTGAATATCTTCAGGGGTTCCTCTTGGTTTGCCATAGTTTAGGAACATGGGAAGGCATCGTTTTAATTGCAGCCGGGTTGTGCCGTGGGGGGGACAGACCCCAGTTTTGTAATTGCTTGAGGCCATGTTTCAGGTGGTAAATCGTGGCGGTAGGTGACCACAAGCTTAAACGGGTATCCCCACTTGTAGGGGATGTTGTTTTGCCTGAGGGTTGAGGTTATGGGGGAGAAGTCTCTTCTGCGCTGGGCCGTTGCCGCAGAGATGTCAGAGAACAGCATGAGGCCCGAGTATGGGTCAGGTAGGGCCGGCCTGTTTTTTGCTGCCATCAGGACTTTTTCTTTAGTTTGGTAGAAGTGTAGACGGGTTAATACGTCCCTGGGTTTATCAGCAGGGATGTGGGCTGGCTTGTGTATGCGGTGGGCCCTGTCTATGGCAAGCTCTAGTTGTGACAGGGCTGGCACAAGGGAAACGAACATTTTCTGGAGATAGGGTGTCAGTTCGTTCGTGGGGATTGATTCTGGAATACCCCTGATTTTTAAGTTACACCTTTGTGAGCGGTCTTCTAAATCGGCCATTTTGGTGTTTATACGTTCGATTTCCTCAGCTTGGGCTCTGTGTGCGTCCACTAGTTCGTTATAGGCAGTGGCATAGCTACTGAGCTGTTGTTCTACAGTATCAGTGCGAGCTCCTAAGTCCTCAATCTGATCCTGCATGCGTGAAATTGATCTGTGTAGATCTTTTTGAAGATCCTTTTGAAGTGTAAACAGCATATATTTTAGTGTGTTCTCTGACACTGGGTTGTCTGTGGTGGGGAGATTAGCTAGAGATGTGTCCTGCTCGTCCCCCGAGCTGTCCCCCTCTGATGTATTGTTATGATGAAAAGCTAGGTGCTTCTTGCTTACCGGTGCCTGGTGCGAAGGTGAGGCGAATGGGGATGGGGCTGCTCTTTTTTTTTTTTTTTTTTTTTTTTTTTAAACAGATTTTATTTGGCATTTGGTAGATGGTACAGGAGACTGAAATGACATCAAACAATGATCATCATAGAAAAGGTAGCTCCAATTAACAGAAATAGAAAGTAACCGATATTGCAATAAGAATAAACGGTAATTACAGTTTGAAGAGGCTACTTAATTGTAACGGGAGATCCGTAGGTCTCTGATAACCGTTACAATTAGTTTTTGATCAAAGTACTATGTCTTGGATGGATCACCTGCTGGATTGGTAATTTGAGAGAGGGGGGGTAGAGGGGGGGGGGGGGGGTAAGAAAAGGGGGGGGGGGT
>BLSH010092943.1:82820-118138 GCA_018402905.1 Glandirana rugosa
TGTAAACCCCCGAGTAGGTCCTAAGGGGGATACCACTTGTAGTCTTCCAGACTTCTTGGGGGGGCCCTGGTCTATAGAGGCACAAGTGACTTGCGACCGGGCTCCGAGGAAAGGGCCCTGCCAGGGGGGCCCTTCATGGTTTCTTGCATCGGGGCCCTGAGGGTTCTAGTTACGCCACTGGGTTTCATCTTTTTCATACTCCATCTTCAGATCCACAACATAAGACCCCTGGTTTGGAAAGGCCCCTCTCAGCATCAGTCGCACATCCCATTCAGTCCACCTCACTCCGGGTAGCTTCAATACACTAGACAACTCTCGCCGACTCCCTTCTTCCTGAGCCCACTTAGTGGCAGCAGCTGAGTCTATCTGGTCCCGGGGGGGTTCTTCAGACCTTCTGATGTTCACCATAGGGGGAATCCTGGATGAGCCCCCAAATGTAGCACTGCCCCCTTAAGGGTTGTGTGAAGATTGATTCCCCCTTTGCCATCCTCTCTCGGAGAGTCCTCCACCACCCCTCACACTCTGGGTTCACTCATATTGCAAAGTTCCATTGGAACTGACACTCTTGCAGTAATGAAGACCACACCAAAAGTTGAGTTCAAAAGATTTACTTAACTTGTTCTTTAAAGGAAAAAAATGACTTTTGAATGGTAAAAATCACACTTTAAAAGGGCAACAATTAACAGGGTCCTTTAAGTCAGAAACTCATAAAGCTTACACACAGATTAACTTGGTTAGATCTGAGGAATAAGAGGTGCAGTCGCTCAAACAGTGTTTACCACTCCCTTCTGCTCACCAGCAATGATAATAAATGAAACAATAGAAATTCTTCCAATTGAGTTTAATCAAATATCAGTGAACTCACTTGTAAATGCTAGAACAGGGTATTCATTTGCAGTGAAATAATGTAAAGTAATGATTATCCTTTAGAAATGAGTGAGACTAAATTGATAAATTGATACCACTCAATAGACTGCAAATAAAACAGTACCACTTTATGCAATGCAAATAAAACAGTAACACTCTATGTAATGCAAATAAAACATTACCACTCTACAACAATTTCAGCTCAATATTAAAACAGATGTAGTATTAATTATCTATCTAAATCCTTCTGCTCTATTTCAGAGAGTTCTTAGGGGGATGCAATATTATTATTATTATTATTATTATTATTATTATTATTATACAGGATCTATATAACGCCAAAAGTTTACGCAGCGCTTTACAGCTTGAGGGTAGACAGTACAAATACAATACACTTAAATACAGTAGGAATCAGAAGGCCCTGCTCGTTAGAGCTTACAATCTAAGAGGGAAGGTCAAGAGATACAAGAGGTAATAACTGTGGGGGATGTGCTGATGGAGAAGATAAATGTAGAGTTGTTAAGTGGGAGCCAGATAGGCTTCTCTGAAGAGATGAGTTTTCAGGGATAGTCTGAAGGTGGACAAAGTAGGAGAAAGTCAGACAGATTGGGGTAGAGCATTCCAGAGGATGGGAGAGGCTCTGGACAAGTCTTGGGTGCGAGCATGGGATGAGGTGACAAGGGAGCTAGAGAGCAGGAGGTCTTGGGAGGAGCGAAGAGATCGATTTGGCTGGTATTTTGAGACCAGGTTAGTGATGTAGCTGGGGGCCAGGTTGTGGATGGCTTAATAAGTTATTGTTAGTATCTTGAATTTAATATGTTGGTTGAGTGGCAGCCAATGGAGGATTGACATAGGGCTGTAGCAGACACTGAGTGGTTTTTAAGGTGGATGAGCCTGGCGGCAGCTGTCACATGCCTGGCGGTGGAGTCTGACTTATGCAGGAGTAACCTCTCTTGTGACCCTGATTTCTGAACCCCTGGTAGAGCAGGGGTGAGGATGGCACGAGGGTTGAGCTGGTCACCGGTGACAACGGAAGAGGTCCTTCCGGTCTCGTGCTAGTTGAACAGAGTGGTGGTACAGGCCGGATCGGTAGCTGGCTGGCGGTACAGTACAGAAGGAGAGGCAGAAGAATGGTTGGGCAGAGGCAGAGTTTGTGAACCGGCTGGCGGCAAAGGTACAAGGGAGCAGGCAGGAGAGTGGTCGTGGATAGCCAAGGTCAGCGCAGGGTCGAGACAAGCCTGGTCACAGGAACAGGTATCAGACAATCAGGTTGCTCAGGAACACACACACAAACGCTGTAGATCAGACAGCACTGGCTGCTGGGCGTTGCTAGCCTAAATAGAGCCGTTTGGCGCCGTTTCCGGCGCATGCTCGTGCACAGGAATGCGAACGCGCACAGGCGCGCACATAGGTGCACAGGGCATTTTCAGAGTGCAAATTCCATTCCTAACATTGACCCCCCCCAAGGGGCAGCCTCTGGATGCCCACTTGGGCAAGTTAAGCAGGATTACTATCCCTAAAGGACTGAATAAGTTAATCCGCGTGGACGTTGACTTTGGGCTACCAGGAGCTCTCTTCAGGGCCTTAACTCTTCCATTGCACGAGATATTGAACCCCGCCTCCCCTTTTCCTGCAGTCCAGGATGGATTTAACTTCAAATTCTTCTTCGCCATCCACTAAAATTGGTCCTAGCGGGCCTATGTTCTGCCCAGGATTTGGGGTCACGGTTTTAACCACTTCACTCAGAGTCACGTCATATGACGTTGCAACTTTGAGTGGAGATATCTGAATGGTGCCTGCAGCTACAGGCATCATTCAGATATCTTTTTTTTTCAGGAAGCGATTCTGAAAATGATAAAAGTGGTCTTAGCGGCAGATTCACCGCAAGATCACTTTTATCAGCGGCGGGAGAGGTGACCCCCCTCCCGCCCCTTTCCCGTCATCTCCGCCGCTTACCGGACCCGCCGGTGTCCGTGAGCCGACTGAGCGGCTGAAGCCGCTCACTCGGCTCCATAACACGGCAGGGCGGAAATTACGTCAGAAGTCATCTCCGCCCAACGGTTTTAAAGGGCCCATTTTTTTTTTTTGGTCTGTCATTTTTTCAAATAATTTTTTTTTTTTGCATTTTAGTGTAAATATGAGATATGAGGTCTTTTTGACCCCAGATCTCATATTTAAGAGGTCCTGTCATGCTTTTTTCTATTACAAGGAATGTTTACATTTCTTGTAATAGGAATAAAAGTGATCAATTTTTAAAAAAAAAAAAAAGAACAGTGTAAAAATAAAAAGTAAAATAAATAATTGAAAAAAAAAAATTTAAAGTGCCCCGTCCCTGCGAGCTCGCGCGCAAAAGCAAACACATACGTAAGTCCCGCCCGCATATGAAAATGGTGTTCAAACCACACATGTGAGGTATCACCACGATCGTTAGAGCGAGAGCAATAAATCTAGCACTAGACCTCCTCTGTAACTCAAAAACTGCGAACCTGTAGAACTTTTTAAACGTCGCTAATGGAGATTTTTAGTTGCAAAGTTTGCCGCCATTCCGCGAGCGGATGCAATTTTGAAGCATGTCATGTTGGGTATCATTTTACTCGGCGTAACATTATCTTTCACAACATGGAAAAATTGGCCAACTTTACTGTTTTCTTATTTTTTAACTCAAAAAACTGAATTTTTCCAAAAAAAATCCCACTTGGAAGACCGCTGCGCAAATACGGTGTGACATAAAGTTTTGCAATGACCGCCATTTTATTCTTTAGGGTGTTAAAATATATATAATGTTTGGGGGTTCTAAGTAATTTTATAGCAAAAAAAACTGTTTTTAACCACTTGCCGACCGTCAATCGGCAATTGACGGCGGCAAGATGGCTCTGTAACGCGGATCGCCGTCATACGACGGCGGCCGCGTGATCGAGCCTAGTGAGCGCGCCGCCCGAGGCGCGCCCGCGCGCTCACTGTGTCCGGGGAGGGCCGGGGAGCGGGTGCGGCGGCTTCGATTGCCGCCGGCCACCCGCGATGGCCCCCCCGGAGCGAATGAGCGGAGGTCCGTGTATGTAAACACGGACCTCCGCTCTGTGAGAGGGGGAAGGGAGTGATCACAGCCTTCCTGTACATGAAGGCTGTGACCACTTCCCTTCCCCTGTTAGTACAGTCCCCCCACAGTTAGAACACGCCCAGGGAACATAGTTAACCCTTAGAGCGCCCCCTGCAGGTTAACCCCTTCACTGCCAATGGTATTTACACAGTAATCAGTGCATTTTTATAGCACTGATCGCTGTATAAATGCCAATGGTCCCAAAAAAGTGTCAAAATGGTGCGACATGTCCGCTGAAATATCGCAGTACCGCTAAAAATCGCAGATCGCCGCCATTATTAGTAAAAAAATATAAAAAAAATAAAAACCCCAAAAATGAATTCTCATCATCCGTAAACGCGACCACTTTTGCGCAAACCAATCAATAAACGCCGATTGCGATTTTTTTTATCGCAAATATGAGTACAACGCCGCACGACCGCGCAATTGTCAGTTAAAGCGACGCAGTGCCGAATCGCAAAAAGGGCTCCGGTCCTAAAGCTGGAAATCCTTCCGGTCCTTAAGTGGTTAACTTGTAAACACCAAACCTAAAAAACAGGCTCGGTATTGAAGTGGTTAACTTGAAAGACAGGATGGACAGCGGGAGTTCCAACTCATATGCCACTCTTCACCCGAAAAGGCCCAATGAACCTGGGTCCCAATTTCCTCGATGAGCAGGCTAGTTTGAGGTTCTTTGTGGTGAGCCAGGCTTGCTCTCCGGGTTGTAAGTCCAATTCTCCCCACCCCCCTCTGTCAAAGATCTCTTTGTTGTACTGCTGAGTCTGGGCCAAGGTTTCCTGCAAAACTTTATTATGTTCCTCCAGAAATTTGATAGTCTCCTGTGCTGTGGGTACTATGCTTTACGAGTTGCCTGTGGGCATAAAGGTTGGATGAAAGCCGTAGTTGGCCAGGAACAGAGATTTTTTGGTGGCTGAGTGCACCGTATTGTTGAAGGTGAATTCAGCCAACGGTAGCAGAGACCCAGTTGTCCTGTGAAAATGAAGAGAAGCAGTGTAGGTACTGTTCAAGTGTCAGATTGGTTCTCTCCGTCTGGCCGTTAGTCTGTGGGTGGTAGGTCGATGAGAGGGCGAGTTCGATGTCCAGGGAGGAGCACAGGGCTTTCCAAAATTTGGACGTAAATTGAACTCCGCGATTGGAGACAATACTCGAGGGAACTCCATGGAGCCTGACTATTTCTCGGATGAAGATTTCAGCCATTTCTGCTGTTGATGATGTACCCTTCATGGGTACATGGGTAGTGCGCCATTTTAGTTAACCGGTCCACAACCACAAAGATTGTTGTATACTCCTGGGATGGGAAAAGTTCCACGATAAAGTCCATGGAAATCATAGACCATGCCCATGTACAGGAAGTTGCCTTAGTAGCCCCCAAGCCTTGGCTTTACTAATCTTGTGTTGGCCGCAGGTGGGGCAGGAGCTGACATACTTCCGACAGTCCTCGTCTACCTGGGGCCACCAGAAAGAATGTAGCAGAAGTTCAGCAGTCTTGCGGGTTCCAAAATGACCTGCTAGCTTATGGTCATGACAGGATGCCAGAACAGATAGGCACTGTCCCTCTGGTATGAAAAGCCTGTTCTTGTGCCATAGTAATCCATCTTTTGCTATCAGATTGGGGTCTGTTGGTTTGGTAAACTTGGACAGAGACTGCCTGATACGGGACAGTAGGTCCCCCTGTGTCAGTAGAAAGTTTCTGGGATGCAGCACAGTGTCCGGAATCATGGGGTCTCTGGGTTTGCAGAACATCCGGGACAGAGCATCCGGTTTGGTGTTCTTCAACCCGGGCCTGTACGTGACATGGAAGAGGAAGCGTGAAAAGAAGAGAGCCCATCGGGCTTGACGAGGTTTCAGTCTCCTGGCTGACCTGAGATACTCAAGGTTTTTGTGGTCGGTCAGGATCAGAATAGGGTGCCTGGCTCCTTCTAACAAATAGCATCACTCTTTCAGAGCCACTTTGATGGCCAGTAGCTCATGTTCTCCAATGTCATAATTCCTTTCTGGTGAGGACAACTTTCGGGAGAAGAATGCCACCGGGTGAAGGGCCGCTTTGGCTCCTTGTCTCTGCAACAGGACGGCCCCAACAGCAACCTCGGAAGCATCCACTTCTAGAACAAATGGCAGGGCCAGATCAGGGTGCTTCAAGACAGGTGCAGACGTGAATAAACTTTTCAGGGTCTCAAAGGCTTTTTGGGCTTCCTCAGACCACATGAATCGTGTATTCAGTTTAGTCAGCTGTGTGATTGGGGCGATGCTAGCCGAGAATCCCTTTATAAACTTTCTATAGAAGTTGGCGAAGCCAATGAAACATTGAATTCCCTTCTTGTCTATGGGGGCAGGCCATTCGAGAATAGCAGAGACCTTCTGGGGGTCCATAGTAATACCTGTGACCGAAATGATGAGTCCTAGGAAGGAGATACTGGATTGTTCAAACTCACATTTCTCGGCCTTGGTGTAAAGCCCATGCTGCCGAAGGCGGCTCAGAACACAGGCAAAATGGTTGCGATGCTCTTCCAACGTGGGGGAGATTATCAGGATGTTGTCTAAGTAGACGATCACAAAGAGATCCAGATAATCCTTGAACACATCATTCACGAAATGCTGGAACGTAGCTGGGGCGTTGCAAATTCCAAAAGGCATCACCAAGTACTCAAAGTGCCCAAACCGGGTGCAGAAGGCGGTTTTCCATTCAACGCCCTCCCAGTACGGACAAGATTATAAGTTCCGCGGAGGTCCAGCTTTGTGAATATTGATGCCGCTCCAAGTCTCTGGAAGAGCTCTGGGACCAAGGGCAGGGGATAGCGTTTTTTGACCGTTGTCTTGTTCAATTCACGTTAGTCTATACAAGGCCTCAGGGTATAATCCTTTTTTTCGACAAAGAAGATTCCAGCTCCTGCTGGGGATGTAGAGAGCCGGATAAAGTCCTTTTCCAAGTTTTCATCTATGTAAACCTTGAGGGCTGCTAGCTCCAGCTCGATCAGAGGAAAAATCCTTCCAAAGGGGACCTCGGCTCCGGGAAAGAGCTCAATAGGACAGTCATATGGCCTATGGGGTGGTAGTTGTTCAGCCCCCTTTTTGCTACATACATCTAGGAAGGAGTGGTAGACTGGAGGGACCAATAGGCAGGTCTCAGAGTCAGGGTCACTATCCAGACTGAGCAGGGTGGGTTTAGACCCTTCAGTTCCTGGGAAACAGTACGGTGACAAGAATTTGGTCTTGCCAGAAGTGCAGTTGATGCTGGGGCTGTGGGCCTGCAGCCAGGGTAATCCGAGGATAATCAGAAAGAGTGGGGACGCAATGACGTCCAATAGCAGAAGTTCCCGATGACCGTCAGGGGCAGTGTCTCATGCGTGACGACACCTGACTTAATGGTAGTGCTGTCTGCCAGGCGTACGACCATCCCGTGGGATTTGGAACGCAACAGAATCAGATGCTGGGCTGCAAAAGTCTGATCAATGAATCCACTGCAGGCACCGGAGTCGATGATTGCGGTCACCAGGATGCTCCTGTCGGGAAGCTGCAGGGAGAGTGGAAGGGTGAGGTAAGAGGAGGTATTCGGGGTGACTGGTGCGGCACCACAGAGGACTGGTGGACGCTTACCACACTTGGCAGGGCACGTCCTCCCTATCTGGCTGGGCTCCACGCAGTACAGACATAGGTGGTCGCCGAGGCGGCGTTGCCTTTCTTCCGCTGTAAGAGATGGCCGACGAAGACCCCGCTGCATGGGTTCAGACAGATCTGGTGCTGCTGATTTCTCAGTCCTGCTCTCCCTGAGGTGCCTGTCTATCTGGATAGACAGATTTATTAGGGAGTCCAGGGTGCGGGGCACTCCAACACGGGCCAGTTCATCTTTTAGGGGGTCAGAGAGGCCCAAACGGAACTGGTAGCAGAGAGCTGCCTCATTCCAGGCGGTGCCAGCACTCCAGTGCCTGAACTCCGTTACACGTGGTGGCCTTGCTGGAGCACATGGAGTGCCGCCTCAGCAGTAGCGACTTGATGAGGATCCTCATATAGTACAGCCATAGCCTGGAAGAACAGAGTCAAGTTGCTCACTTCTGCAGCCTTTTGTTCCAGTAGGCGGTGTGCCCAGGACTGGGGGTCCCCCAGCAATAGGGAAATCACTAACTCCACCTTTGTGGTCTCCAGGGAAAAAGGTGCGGGGTTGCAGTGCAAGGTACAGTTCACAGGCATTGCGAAATGACCGGAACTTAGGTTCCGGCGGCAAAACCGCCAAGGTACGGGCCATGGGCTGGCTACTTCCAGGGGCCGTGGCTAAGGTTAACTCATGCACCTGTTCCTCCAGTCGGGTATAGTCATCCTACAGGATCTTGACAGCCCGGGTCAGGCCAGCCAGATGTAAACAGAGACCGTCCATGGGCGAGGCCTCCTGAGCAGACTCAGGCATGGCTGTCTGATACTGTCACGTACCTGGCGGTGGAGTCTGACTTATGCAGGAGTAACCTCTATTGCGACCCTGATTTGTGAACCCCTGGTAGAGCAGACAGGAGGCTCAGGAGTGAGGATGGCACAAGGGTGGAGATGGTCTCGTGCTAGTTGAACAGAGTGGTTGTACAGGCCCGGTTGGTAGCTGGCTGGCGGTACAGTACAGAAGGGGCAGGCAGAAGAATGGTCAGGCACAGGCAGAGTTTGTCAATGGGCTGGCAGCAAAGGTACAAGGGAGCAGGCAGGAGATAGCCGAGGTCAGAGTAGGCGGAGATCAGAGCAGGGTCGAGACAAGCCAGGAACAGGTATCAGACAATCAGGTTGCTCAGGAACACACACAAACACTGTAGATCAGACAGCACTGGCTGCTGGGCATTGCTAACCTAAATAGAGCCTAAATAGAGCCGCTTGGCGCTGTTTCTGGCGCATAGACGCACAGGGCATTTTTGGAGCGCAAATTCTATTCCTAACAGCAGCGTTCATTATGGACTGAAGTGGGGATAGGCTATTTAGAGGTAAGCCAGTGAGGAGGGAGTTGCAGTAGTGGAGGCGAGACAATAACACTAAACAAACGGTCCTGAGTATAATAAAGTGGGGGGGGGGGTGAATTAGCTGTGACTGCAGCAATCCTTTATTGCAAGGTTCAGTAGATCTTCTGCCGGCTTATATTGATTGGAAGCTAGGTACCTAATAGCACTGTGTCCTCTAATACGTGAGATGAGGCACAAAAAGGGTTAAACTTCACTGAATTCAACAACCTTCCCAGTGATCACTAACTTGTAGGATAAACTGACAACTTAACAGAAATCCAGTGCACTTTAACTGCAATCCAAATTGCGATTAGGATACTCCTTTAAAGAAGAACTGCAGGGACAAGATAAGTATTCTTATAGGTGGGCCGAAACCCACTCACCAAACCAGACAATAACTGCAGTTGATGGTCCGACTGCTCAGATGATGATGATGATGCTAGTGCTGGAACTTGCTTTTTGCTTTTGGGAAAAAAATGCCTCCACTGCACTCCTTGCAGCTCTCCCCGATCAATCGATGCAGCTACTGCCATGACTGCTGCTGCTCTAGAACAGACTCAGATGTCTGTAAGTCGGCTCTGAAGATCACCCACCAGAAAACTGTAGCACCTCAGCTGCCTGGTACACCGTAGAAATACAGCTGGCTGGAATTAGGCCTCAGGCCTCGGTTCCACTGCAAAGGGCACACAGGGTCCTTTCTGATCAATCACACCATCCAAAGAGACTGCAACAAGCTCCTCCCTTGAATTAAATAGGTCCTCCCATGAGGCACTGTTTCTCCCAAGAGCACTCACTACAGCACAGCCTGATGGGAAATGAAGTCTCTCCACAAGAGAGTCTGATTACTTCTTTTTCCTTGTCACACTACAAGCCCCATCACTCATGCACAAATCCATTCTCATTAAGCAAACTAACACTAGGAGGAATCCTTCACAGCATTAAATGGGCACAAATTTCTATATGTCAGGGAAGCACAGCTGGACTCCTGGCTACGCATAGAATAACAATAAGGTCTCATGCACACAGGGTGTTAAAAAAACGTCCTAAAAACATCAGTAGCAAGGCCTCATACACACTGGCATTTAAAAAAACAAGCTGTAACGTTGGTACCGACGCCAGGAAAAAGCCGCGTTAAAAACGTGATTTTATCAGGGTTATGCATTGACATCAATGCACGTTTTTCCGCGCTAGCTTTCAGCGGTGTTTCTCTGCCGCTATTCAAAATCAATAGTTCCCTATGGGAGCCCATTGATTTGAATAGAAGTTGAATCAGAAGTCGGATCATGATGATACAATTTGCGAGCTGAGGATCTTGAAGGGGAACCCCCCTGCAAAAAATGAAAAAAATTGCCTGGGCTCCATCATAACACCCTACCAAAATGACGCTATCTTAAGTCTTTAACTATGTTCATGATCAATGCAGCTAGACAATGCATCCCATCTAAATGGCTTACCCCAAACATTCCTACAAAGGAAGAATGGTTCGGGAGGCTAAACTATACTGAAAAAATTGAAGAGCTCATTAGCATTGCACACGAAATGCATCCCAAATTCTTAGCGACCTGGCACAGATGGCACCTTTTCAAATTTGACACCGAATAGCAGCATCTCCTAGTAGTAAGTTCTACCCACTTATATAAGACCCCGGTGGTTTGGGGGGATACAGCTGGTGTTCCCCTTCTTTCTCTTCTCTCTCTAATATCTTATTCCTCCCTTTTTTCCTACTCTATTCTTTCCTTTCCTATCATACATCCCATATCAACCCCGACCTTACACCTTCTCCCCCTACTTATGTATCCTGAAACCCTTCCAAAAGATACACTCCCTTCATTAAACTAAACCCAGATATGATCACAAACTAAATTGATATACTACTTGATAATATTTTCCTCACAGTGTAACATCTCTTAGGTCCAAATTGACTTATATCTAGTTTATCCTAATATCCCTCTTTACCACCACAGGCTATTCCAATCTTGTATTTAAGTTTTGAGATATGATAATATATCTACTATTTTGTTGTCATATACATCTTGGCTGTAAGGTCCAACTAATGTTTTACTCATAATTTTCCTGGACGATGTATTGTAAAACTCTTTACTGTTATTATCCTACTATAACCCCCTTGTTCTTTTCTGTATACCAACTTTTTCTTCAATAAAATTTATGGAACAAAAAAAAAAAAATTGCCTGGGGTTCCCCCCAAGAGGTACCAGACCCTTCTGTCTGGTATGGATTTTAAGGGGGACCCCCACGCCGGCATAGAGTCCCCTCCCAAAATCCCTACAAGACCCTTATCTGAGCATGCAGCCTGGCAGGCCAGGAAAGGGGGTGGGGATGAGCGAGTGCCCTCCCTCCTGGACCATACCAGGCCGCATGCCCTCAACATGGGGGATGGGTGCTTTGGGGCCCTATGCCCCCCACTACAAAGCACCTTGTCCCCATGTTGATGAGGACAAGGGCATCTTCCCAACAACCCTGGCCATTGGTTGTCAAGGTCTGTAGGCTTATCAGAATCAGGAAGCCCCCTTTAACAATGGGGCCCCCAGATCCTGCCCCCCCACCCTATGTGAATGAGTATGGGGTACATTGTACCCCTACCCATTCACCTGAAAAAAAAGTAAAAAAAACACACTACACAGCTAAAGAGTACCTGTCACCACCCCATCAAAGTACCTGTCACAGTCCATCAGAGTACCTGTCACCTGTCCATCAAAGTACCCGAGTACCTGTCACCTGCCCATCAAAGTACCCGAGTACCTGTCACCTGCCCATTAGAGTACCCGAGTACCTGTCACCTGTCTGTCAGAGTACCTGAGTACCTGTCACCTGCCCATCAGAATACCCGAGTACCTGTCACCAGCCCATCAGCGTACCAGAGTACTTGTCACCAGCCCATCTGAGTACCCGAGTACCTGTCACCTGCCCACCTGAGTCCTCGAGTACCTGTCATCTGCCCACCTGAGTACCCAAGTACCTGTTACCTGCCCACCAGAGTACCCGAGTACCTGTGACCAGCCCATCAGAGTATCCGAGCACCTGTCACCTGCCTTTCAGATTACCCGAGTACCTGTCACCAACCCATCTGAGTAACCGAGTACCTATCTGCAGCCCATCAGAGTACCCAAGTACCTTTTACCAATCCTTTAGATTACCCTAGTACCTGTCTCCAGCCCATCAAAGTACCCAAGTACCTATCTGCAGCCCATCAGAATACCTGAGTATCTATCTGCAGCCCATTAGAGTACCCAAGTACCTATCTGCAGTCCATGCCTCATAGAATATACCCTGGGTGTTTGCTTTCCAAAATGGGGTCATTTTGGGGGTAATTCCACTGTCATGGTACCCCGGGGCCTTCAAAAGTGTGATAGGTATGAATGAAATTTTATGTGTAATATATGCTCCTAGAACGCCTGACGGTGCTCCCTGCATGTTCGGCCTCTGTATGTGGCCAGGGTGTGAAAAAGTCTCACACATGTGGTATTGCCATACTCGGGATGAGTAGCAGAATATATTTTTGGGGGTAATTTTTGATATGTGCATGCTATGTGTTAGAAATATCTTATAATTTGACCACTTTGTGTAAAAATAAAAGCGTTTTCATTTTCTTTCCACGTTTTTCGAAGACTTGTGAAAAAAAATGAACCATTCAAAAGACTCATAATGCCTCATAGAATATACGTTGGGGTGTTTGCTTTCCAAAATGGGGTCATTTTGTGGGCAATTCCATTGTCCTGGTGCTCCATGGCCTTCAAAAATTTAATGGCTCTTTAGGAAATTAGATGTGAAATTTCTGCTCCTAGAATGCCTGACGGTGCTCCCTGCATGTTGGACTTCTCTATGTGGCCAGGCTGTGTAAAAGTCTCACACATGTGGTATCGCCATACTCAGGATGAGTAGCAGAATATATTTTGGGGGGTAATTTTTGCTATGTGCATGCTATGTGTTAGAAATAACTTATAATTTGACCACTTTGTGTAAAAATAAAAGTGTTTTCATTTTCTTTCCACGTTTTTCGAAGACTTGTGGAAAAAAATGAACAATTCAAAAGACTCATAATGCCTTATAGATTATAGGTTGGGGTGTTGGCTTTCCAAAATTGGGTCATTTTGTGGGTAATTTCATTGTCCTGGTGCTCCAGGGCCTTCAAAAGTGTAATAGGTCGTAAGGAAATTAGATGTGAAAATTCTGCTCCTAAAATGCATGACGGTGCTCCCTGCATGTTGGACCTCTCTATGTGGCCAGGCTGTGAAAAAGTCTCACACATGTGGTATCACCATACTCGAGGACAGTAGCAGAATGTATTTTGGGGTGTAATTGGAAGTATGCATATGCTGTGTGTGAGAAATAACTTGTTGTTTTGACAATTTTGTGCAAAAAAAAAAAATAGAAAATAATAATTTCTTAATTTTCCCAAGAATTGTGGGGAAAAAGTACAACTTCAAAAAACTTGCCATGCCTCTTGCTAAATACCTTGGAATGTCTACTTTTCAAAATGGGGTCATTTGGGGGGTATTTGTACTTTCCCGACATTTCAGGGCCTCAAGAATTGAGCTAGGACATCAGTGCATCAGGTGTGATCAATTTTCAATGATTTGCACCATAGTTTGTAGACTCTATAACTTTCACACAGACCAAATAATATACACTTATTTGGGTTATTTGTACCAAAGATGGGTAGCAGTATAGGTTTTGGCCCAAATTTATGGACAAAAATTACTTATTTGCAAAATTTTATCACAGAAACTAAAAAAAAGTGTTTTTTTTTCAAAATTTTCGCAATTTTTCAATTATGTCGCAAAAAATAAAAAACCCAGAGGTTCTTAAATACCACCAAAAGAAAGCTCTATTGTGTGAAAAAAATGATAAAAATTTTGTTTGGGTGCAGTGCAGCATTTGAGAGTAATTGTCATTCAATATGTGAGAGCGCTGAAAGCTGAAAATTGGTCTCGTAAGGAAGGGGGTATAAACGTCCGGTATTGAAGTGGTTAAACATCCTCTGCACACATCATGTCATCATGATCCGACTTATGGTGCAACTTCTATTCAAATCAATGGGCCATAGGGAACCATTGAGTTGAATAGAGGCATGAGAAATGCGGCTTACAACTAGCGCCGAAAAACATGCAAAAACGTTCAAAAAAGCTGAAAAAAGTCACTAAAAGCTACTGACGTTTTTAGGACTTTTTTTAACGTCCTGGGTGCATGAGTATCAATATTATTCATACCCGAGTATATACGGTAATTAGCTGTACATGCTTATACTCAGGGGTCAAGTCCTGGAAAAAAAGTGTGGGAACTCACCCAAGACCCCCCACCTCAAACATAAAAAAGTGTGTGCGCCTGTATATATATATATATATATATACACACACAGATATATATACCTTCTGGCTGGTACTGCTGGGGGTACTGCCGGATGGTACTGCTGGATGGTTACTGCTGGATGGTACCGCTAGATGGTACTGCTGGATGGTACTGCTGGACGGTACTGCTGGGGGTACTGCTGGATGATACTGCTGGATGGTTACTGCTGGATGGTACTGCCAGATGGTACTGCTGGGGGTACTGCTGGCTGGTACAGATGGGGGTACTGCTGGATGGTACTGCTGGCTGGTACTGCTGGATGGTGCTACTGGATGGTACTGCTTGGGGTACTGCTGGCTGGTACAGATGGGGATACTGCTGGATGGTACTGCTGGCTGGTACTGCTGGATGGTGCTACTGGATGGTACTGCTTGGGGTACTGCTGGCTGGTACTGCTGGGGGTGCTGCCAGATGGTACTGCTTGGGGTACTGCTGAATGGTACTGCTGGGGGTACTGCTGGCTGGTACTGCTGGATGGTGCCGCTGGATGGTACTGCTGGATGGTACTGCTGTGGGTACTGCTGGGTGGTACTGCCGGATGGTACTGCTGGGGGATCTGCTGCATGGTACTGCTGGCTGGTACAACTGGGGGTATTGCTGGATGGTTCTGCTGGATGGTACTGCTGACTGGTACTGCTGGGGGTACTGCCAAGTGGTACTGCTGGCTGGTAGTGCTGGGGGTACTGCTGGCTGGTACTGCTGGGGGTACTGGTACTGCTGGATGGTACTGCTGGGGGTACTGGTACTGCTGGATGGTACTGCTAGGGGTACTGGTACGGCTGGATGGTACTGCTTGCTGGTACTGCTGGGGGTACTGGTACTGCTGGATGGTACTGCTGGGGGTACTGGTATTGCTGGCTGTTACTGCTGGGGGTACCGGTACTGCTTGGTGTACTGCTGGGGGTACTGCTGGCTGGTACTGCAGGGGGTACTGGTACTGCTGGCTGGTATTGCTAGGTGTACTGCTGGGGGTACTGGTACTGCTGGCTGGTACTGCTGGGGTACTGGTACTGCTGAATGGTACTGCTGGGAGTACTGGTACTGATGGATGGTATTTGGACATTCCAACATGACAATGATCCAAAACACAAGGCCAAGTCGACCTGTCATTGGCTATAGTAGAATAAAGCGAAGGTTCTGGAGTGGCCATCTCAGTCTCCTGACCTCAATATCATTGAGCCCCTCTGGGGAGATCTCAAACCTGCAGTTCATGCAAGACAGCCCAAGAATTTCAAGGAACTGGAGGCTCTTTGCCAAGAGGAATTGGCAGCTTTATTATCTGAGAAGATAAAGAGCCTCATCCACAAATAACACAAAAGACTTCAAGCTGTCATTGATGTTAAAGGGGGCAATACATGGTATTAATAACTGGGGTATGTAAACTTTTGATCAGGGTCGTTTGGGTAGTTTATGTTGTCATTATGATTTAAAAAGAGTAAACACAGTTGATTGATAATAAATGGCTTCAGCCAAACACTGACCATGAGTGAAAGAAAAGTTTTTGTGTTATCATTCATATTCTCCGAAAAATGGCCAAAAAATCATAAATTCTGCCAGGGTGTGTAAACTTATGAGCACAACTGTATATATAAAATCAATCGTATGTTCAGCAACCATGTGGGCTCTATGCTTGTAAGGTGTGGGCTTTGATCAATAAAATCGCTATCATATTTAACATTAGATTTGACTAGGAACATCACCTGGATTGCATACCGATCAGCATGTCAGAGAAGACTCCACTGCTGCTAAGCAACCTGCAGGGAGCTCAACTGTCTACAACCATTAGAGATGGGCGTGTTTGAAATCCCACCTGCCCAATCCCGCCAGGAAGCTCACACTGCACGCGGCTAATCACAGGCAGTGAGACATTTCCCGATTTGTGCAGCTGCGGACAGGGAAATGCCTCACTGCCTGTGATTAGCCGTGTGCTGTGTAGTATTGGCTTCCTGGCGGGATCAGGCATGTAGGATTTCGAACACGCCCAAGCCCATCTCTAACATCCAATTGTGCTGGCCCTCCAGTGCATGAGCCCATCATTAGATGTAGAATAACCTCAATGGAAAATTAAAATATACATACTTTTAATATTTAAGTTTATGCAACATCCCCCTGCTTTAAAGGTACATAACAATATATTCATATGAGAACTCATAACATCCAATCTGAATGAGAACCCACTGCTAAAAGATCTCCAAGACTAAACATTTGTAGGTTAGATGTCCCATGTCAGCATGATATTGTATTATTTAGGGCACTTGAGAAAGTTGGGATGGAATAATAGGACATATTAGAGCCTATGACAGCTAATGGCATTGAAAATTAAACCCATGCAATATTGATGCATCACATGAGCCATTTAGAGTTACATATACCCACTGAAGTGGCTATCCACAGAGATTAAACAAATCCTCATACATAAGTTGTACCTGTTTAACTGCAACCCTCTTTCCTGTACAGCTGATCAAAGTACACAGATCAAAGACTATTTTCTGAGCTATAGAAGGCAGGGAGTGGGGGATATGATGTCACACACTGCACAACATAGAGCACAAAGCTGAGTGTAATGTGAGACCTGAGTGGATGGAATGGACACATCCCCTCTACACAGTCTCATAGGGAAACATGCACAGCTCAGGCTGTCAATCACCTGTTGTTTGCTGGAGAGGGGCAGGACCATCTCCCAGGATTCTGTGGTGTCGGCATAACCTGTCAGGTGTGACTCATGCAGATAGCAAAGGAAAGACAGAGGAAACAGAAATCACACAAAGTGCTTTGGATTGAGGCAAGTACACACTACACTTTGTTCATTTTTAATTTCAGAGGTTTACAACCACTTTAAGCATTGCAAATAATATAGGCATAAGAAAGTCATCCACCTGACTGTCACTTACAGGTTCTGCTTGGTCTATCCCACTTTAAACTATCCAGAGCTCTAATCTGTAGCACAGGCAATGCCTGGGAGAGATAGTTAAGAAGACAAAACAGTGAAGCTTACATGCTGTAGTTACAGAAGAATATTTTTACTTTAAGATAAACTTCAGGAATATATAAAAGACACAAATGAATGCAGCTATATCATCCTTAATATACTGTATAATAAAATCACAGCTCCCAACTTTGTAACTTGAAAATGAGGGATACTTCAAGGAGGCTATGACCTGCAGTCCTACAGCAAAAGTGGGTGTAGTTATATTGTGGTGGCCGGGAGGGATCAATCTTCCTCAGCACCAAGATGTTGCTAGGATTGTAAAAAGCTGAATCACCTCTGGGCACCCCAGGAAGAGTAGTAATGTGGCGCATGCACAGTGTGGCAGCAAACAGTGGGTGTAGACACACTGTTAACAGGGGCCTCCTGGTACCTATAAAATATACTTGATTGCTGTGCCACAAACAAGAGTTTCACAGACACTTATAAACCTCAGCACAATCATTAAGATAATTAAACGCTTTCATAACATACTGTATACTTTTGTGCTCACTGAAAATAAACAGATAGCTAACCCTTTGTATGAGCCTACGTTAAAGAAGAACTATATTAAAATAGTCAAGGACTGGTCCTTGGAACAAACATGACCATAGACAGCTCTCTCAAATCCTCCAATTGGACCCTTCCTTGACCGTAGCTAATCCACCTAGTAGGTCCCTGCTTATTTTTCATTTGATCTCTCCATCCGCTAATGGATATCAATACTGGGTCAACCACATTCAAATCCCTACCATTACAGAAAGATCCACCGACACATACTATCTCCCAACTGTATTCCATTATCCTAGCTGCTGCACATCCAGACCTCCCAAACTATATGCAGACATAGGAAAAAGACCTACAGCTTATCATTACCCCTACAGACTGGGACAAGTGTTTCCTTTTGATCCACAAGTTATCGCTTGTAACCAAGAAAGGGTTTAAACTTATAACCAGGTGGTATAGATGCCCCTCTGTTCTTTACCACTTTAATCAAGTGGCCCCTGATACATGTTGGTGGTGCCTTACAACCAAAAGCACCATGCTTCATATATGGTGGGACTGCCCCCTTATCTATGCATTTTGGTTGCAAATCCTTACCCTATATAGTAAACACATGGATGCTCAAATAACACTCTCCCCTACGGTGGCAATTCTCTCCATGATCCTGAGGCCACTCAAGACCACAAAAAGAGCTGTCCTTAGGCATTTATTAGCTGCAGCCAAAATAGCTATACCTCCCTATTGTAAAGCAACCACCATAACTCCCCTTGTGGAAAAGGCAATTGAACTTGATTCCATACAAGACCTGGAACACTTGCTGACACAGGAAAGTGACAGGGAAGTACAATTCAAATTAACTCGGACCTCCTGGTCAATGTATCATTTTTCCTCTGCCTTTCAGGATTGGATAACAGAGGACACTCCCCAACTTCCAACCACCCATGATAGAATTACTTAAATCCATCTTCCTTCAGTTTAAACCCTGGCTATCCTCTTGAAATAGTATATTTCCTGTCACCTTACTACCCACTACTGGAAGCTAGTTTTGCATATTCATTAGCCCTCTTTCTTTTAGAAGTCACACTTAACAACAGAATAGTATTACTTGTCAATGGTTTTCTGATGTGGCCAGCCTTTAACCAATTTGGTTGGGCTGTCTACCTCCTAGCTAGGTGACCTGAGAAGGCAGTACTTGCACATTATACCTTCTGTCTTGTATCACCAGTAACTAAGTACCAAAGCAATATTTTTTTTTATATGTAGTGTACATTTTACCACTTGTGGATGATTTGAAATGTGCCACCTTTGTATTTTCTGTATTCTATGTATATGTGACATTTGTTATAAAAGCAAGAATGAACTAGAGTAGTCAAGAACTATTCAGCAACCAACACCTGTTGAGACAATAAACACTTTGGATTAGAAACATGAAATGTACAATAAAGTGTTTGTCTTACCCAGAGTGCAGGGGTCAAGGGTGTGAAATGTACAGGGTGCAAGGACCAAGAGTGCATGAAGCACAGGGTGCTACAGTCAGTGTTGGGTTTAGGAATACATAATGAAGAGTGTGGGTATCAGGAATGTGTAATGCACAGCACGCAGGGGTCAGGAATATGTAACATGCAGTGTATAATGCACAGAATGCAGGAGGAAAGAAGGAGTCAAGGGTGTGTAACACACAGTATAGGGGTCAGGAGATTACAAATTTTCCATCACAATCAATACTTTCCCCCACTTTACCCTTTCAGCAAAAATACCCACTCCCCCTCTAAAACAAATCCAGCTCTCATCTGCACACTCAACTTGTCAGCAAATCACGCACAAATCTTTGGACCAACCACCACCACCACCAGCTCAAAACCCTGACTTCCAATCCCCCCTCCCAGAACAAATCCCCTTCCCTCCCTATCCTCCCTCCCAGAAGAAAATATCTCTCCTACCCAAATTTTCCTTCTAGTACAAATACTTTTCTCCCCCAAAATCCCCCTTTCCCTACCCCCAAATCTAATTTCTTGCACAAATCCTTTCCCCTCCCAAATTGCCCCTCAACACAAATTCCTTTAACTTCCCCCAAAGAAAGCTCAAAATAAATCATCTACCCCCTGGCACAAATCTTTGTTGTCCACCCAGTGCAATTCTCTCTCCTTCTGAAACTTATAGACCTCAGAGACAGCGCAGCTCAAAGCAGGGAGGTGTCAGACCCAAGGAGGAGCCTAGAGGAAGCTTCCCTTGGTCCTAATGTGTATTATTGTTACAGGCAGCCAGTGAGGAGAGATCCCAGCTGCTATAGAGTGGATGATCGTGGCATCAAGGATCTAAAGCAGCCCACAGGAGATGCAGGGCACATGTCCTTGGTGCCCAGTGTTAGTAAGCCCCTGTGAGATTAATTAATAGAGCCAAGTGCTTTTTAACTCACTTCCACACTGGGGTCCCGGACCTAGCTCAGATCCACAGACCATAGGGATTTTGTTGAAATCCTGGTACACTCCCTTGGAATCCGGGACAGCTGGGAGAATTGGATACTTTAAAAGTATGCAGTGTAAGTATGTGAATTTTGCCTGGTCTGAGCCTCTTGTAGCCCCTGGAAGGCTGGAGTGTGCGAGGAAGAAGCAGCAAGAAGAGCCAATTCATTCATGTGCTGACAAGGAGCAACATAATAGGAAGAGAAAAAAGACTGACAGAGAGTAGAGCTCATTACTGCTTTCACTGTACAGTCAAAAAGCCTGGGGGGGTCCAGGACTACCTGGGCTCGGGTGAAGTGGGTTGAATGATGCTGGCCTCAGACTGAGGACATCTTGTAGCAGAAGGATGGCACTTCTCTGGTGGGTCAATTCCATCATAATTTTTGACAGGATCTAGAAAGCTCTCTCTCCCTCACTTACCTGTAAAATCCATTTCTTTTGAAGGATATCAGGGGACACAGAGCAGGCTATAATAATAATATAACCTTTGGGTTATACGCCACCTATAGGTGAATGGACACTGGTGATCAATGAAAACAGTAAACAGGAATTTCCATCTCCCATATAACCCCTCCCATACCGGTAGCACTTCAGTTTTGTAGCAAGCAATGAACTCCATAAGACAGAGAGGGGAGGGACCTCTGTGTCCCGTGATGTCCTTCGAAAGAAATGGATTTTACAGGTAAGTCTGTATAAACAATCCTATTTTCTTTCTCGGACATCACGGGACACAGAGCAGGCTATAATAATAATATAACCATTGGGACGTCCCATAGCAATACCTGAGTGGAGGGAGACACAAGTTTCCTCATATTGCAGCGCTTAGTACACTGCGCCCAAAGGATGCTTCGTCAGCTGACCAAACATCCACTTGGTATAACCTGGTGAATGTATGTACCGATGACCAGGTTACAGCCTTACATATCTGAGCCACAGATATCTGACGGCAGAATGCCCAGGAGGTACCAACCCTCCTAGTGGAGTGAGCTCTTACCCCAAAAGGAGGAGCTCTCCCTTTCAGAGCATAAGCCTGTGTAATCAATTGAAGGATCCAAAGAGAAATAGTTGTCTTGGATGCCGCCTGACCCTTCTTAGGGCCCTCCGGAAACACAAAGAAGCTCAGTATTTCTGAAGTCTTCAGACCTTTCAAGATAGACCCTTACTGCTCGAACCAGATCCAGAGAGTGCAACCGTTTCTCCTCCAGGGAAGTAGGATGCGGAAAAAAGGAGGGTAATACAATATCCTGGTTGAGGTGAAAAGCTGATACCACCTTTGGTAAAAAAAACGGAAGGGGCTGAAAGACCATCTTGTCCTGGTGTAACCTTAAGTATGGTTCTCTGCAAGAGAGATCTGCCAACTCTCAAATCCTCCTAGCTGATGTAACTGCAAACAGGAAGGCTAACTTCCGTAGCAAAAGGACCAAGGGAATTTCCCTGATAGGCACAAAAGTTTGCTTTAGCTGTACCGATAATACCAGATTCAGGTTCCCAAGGACAGTGAGGACACATAACTGGTGGTACCACATGTACCACCCCCTGAAGAAAAGTTTTGACCAAAGAGTGTGTAGCCAAGGGTCTCTGAACAAACACAGATAAAGCCGAGACTTGTCCCTTGATAGTAGTCAAGGCTAGCTTTGAATCTACTCCGGTCTAATGGAAGGCCAGAATCTTTCCGATAACATATCTGCGTGGATGCCATTTTTTGGTCTCACACCAACCAATGTAGGTCTTCCAGACCTATAGTAGATTCTCCTAGTGGAGATCTTTCTCGCGTTTATAAGGGTAGATAAGGCTGCCCCTGAGACTCCCCTTTCTCTTAGCACTGTGGCTAACGCCGTTAAATTTAGCATTGGTAAATTCGGGTGAAACAGCGGTCCCTGGGATAACAGATCATTGATAGGTGCCACCAACCATCTACTGTCATCCTGACTATTTCCGGGTACCAGGCCTTCCTGGGCCATGAAGGAGCCACCAGTATGACTGCTGGCGTCCCTTCCCGAATCCTGCGTAAGAGATGTGGGAGTAGAATGACCGGGGGAAATGCATACACCAGAGAGAACTGATCCCAAGGGAACACCAGAGCGTCTACACCAATGGCAAGGGGGTCCCTTGCTCTGGATATAAACTGCTGGACCTTGTTGTTGAACCGAGAGGCCATCAGATCCACCTCTGGCGCCCCCCAACGCCAGCATAATTGTTGAAAAGCCTCTGCGTGCAGGGACCATTCCCCTGACATAACCTGCTGGTGACTTAGAAAGTCTGCCTTCCAATTTTCCACTCCTGGAATGTAGACCGCCAAGATCCTTCCTGAGGGGTCGAAAAACCTTCCCCTGTCTGGTGTCTATCTGGAGACTCAGATGCTCTAGGCATTGTGCCGGCATCAAGGAGGACTTGCCCCGGTTGATGATCCAACCAAAGTTCTCTAGTACCTGGACTGTCAAGGCCAGACTAGACTCGAGCCTCTCCCTGGATTGATCCCTGATTAGGAGGTTGTCTAGGTAACCCGAGATCAATACTCCTCTTGATCTCAAAAACCCCAGCACGGGGGCCAGCACCTTTGTGAAAACTCTGGGCGCTGTTGCAATACTGAATTGCAATGCCACAATTTGGTAATGCTGCTGAGCTATCGCAAATCGTAAAAATCTCCTGTGAGGAGGAAAGATTGGTACATGTAAGTACGTATTTTTGATGTCTATCGATACTAGAAAGTCTGCTTGTTGCAGAGAGGCGAGCACTGACCAAATGGACTCCATTTGAAACGACCGTACCACCAGAAACTGGTTTAGGGCCTTGAGATCCAAAATGGGTCTTACTTCCCCATTTGGCTTTGGCACAGTAAACAGGTTTGAGTAAAACCCTGTGCCCCTCTCTTCTGCTAGCACGTCCACAATTACACCTTGCAGGGTCAGATGACTTAATGCTTTGAGTAATTGATCTTTTTTTACTAGATCTGCAGGCATCCTTGACCTCAGAAACCTCTGAGGGAGCCAATCCTGAAATTCTAGCTTGTAGCCTAGAGACACTAGGGATACCGCCCATTTGACTTGGATGGTGTCCTGCCACACGCCTGCAAATAGTAATAGCCTTCCCCCCATTCGAGTGAGTGGGGGCGTCCCTTCACTGAGAAGGTTTGGCCTTAGACTTGGAGGATTTTTGGACCCATGGTCTTTCCTGCTCCGGCCTCAAGACCCCTAAACTCAGGGCCTTGAGGCCGTCGCGACGGCCTAGGCCCCGCAAAACCAGAGGTGCCCGCAAGCGGAGGCTTAATGGGAGACCGCTTAGCTGGCTTTTTGACTGGTAATAGAGTACTCTTACCGCCAGAGATCTTTTGAATATATGTGTCCAGATCTTCTCCAAACAGGCGTTCCATGAAAGGGAATCCTGTCAGCAACCTTTTACAAGGAAGCTCTGCTGTCCAATTTTTTAACCACAGGATTCTGCGCATATGCACAGATAAGAGGGCCATGCGAGAGACCTGCTGTATTGAGTCCTTCAAGGCATCTACAGCAAAACATAAAGCCTGTGGTAAACTAAGAGGTCCCTCCTCTTCTCCCTCCTCGCCTGTACCCATGGCCTGATCCTTCAAGGCCTGGCATACCCCTATTGCAGCGACTGCCGACTGAATGGCCGAGCCTGCCAGGGCAAAGGAGGCTTTTAATAAGGATTACAACTTTTTATCCGCCAGATCTTAACCCCTTCCTTACCGGCGTATAGTAAATATACATCGGCAAGGTGTACTCCCCATCCTAACAGACCGTCATATGACGTGCTGCCTATTTTGCCACTCTGCGGGCCCCCAGGGGCCCGCATCGCGGCGATCGGGGATCGGCCATGTCCCTCGGGACCCCGGCCTTCCTTGATCGGGGTAAAGAGCAATGAAATTGGCTCTTTACCACGTGACCGGCTGTGTCCTATTACAGCCGGTCACTTCCGACAATAACAAAAAGTGGCGTGCACAAAAATAGAAATGGCAGACTAGTTTCGGCAAACAAGCCTTGATCACTGTGCAGTGATCAAGGCTTGTTTCCTGAAACTAATCTGCCATTTCTATTTTTGTACTCACTGGTGTGGTCTATATGAATAAATCATCAGAGGATTACCGAGTTTCCGGCTGTTTTTCCTTATCTTTGAATACTATATCATATGGTGTGTGGGAACACATCACAGTGTAGGCACCCTGGCTACCACTTCGAGTTTGGATTTTCTCCACTGTGCAGAGTGTTGCAACTACATTGCTTGAAATGAGTAGCATAATATATTTTTGCTATGTACATGCTATGTGTTAGAAATATCATATAAATTGACAACTTTGTGTAAAAAAAAATAAGTTTTCATTTTCTTTCCATGTTTTCCGAATACTTGTGGAAAAAAATTAACCATACAAAAGACTCATAATGCCTCATAGAATATACGTTGGGTTGTTTGCTTTCCAAAATGGGGTCATTTTATGGTTATTCCACTGTCCTGGTACTCCAGGACCTTCAAAATTGTAATAGGTCATTAGGATATTTATGTGTAATTTATGCTCCTAGAACGCATGATGGTGCTCTCTGCATGTTGGACCTCTCTATGCAGCCAGTCTGTGTAAAAGTCTCACACATGTGGTATCGCCATACTCAGGACAAACAGCAGAATGTATTTTGGGGTGTAATTTTTGCTATGTACATGCTATGTGTTAGAAATATCTTATAAATTTACCACTTTGTGTAAAAATAAAAGAGTTTTTATTTTCTTTCCGCGTTTTTCAAAGACTTAACCGTACAAAAGACTCATTATGCCTCATAGAATATACGTTGGGGTGTTTACTTTCCAAAATGGGGTCATTTTGTGGGCAATTCCATTGTCCTGGTGCTCCAGGGCCTTCAAAAGTGTAATAGGTGGTTGAGAAATGAGATGTGTAATTTATGCTCGTAGAACGCCTAAAGATGCTACTTCAATGTTGGGCCTGTGTATGTGGCCAGGCTGTGTAAAAGTCTCACACATGTGGTATTGTCATACTCAGGAGGAGTAGCTGAATGTGTTTTGGGGTGTCATTTTTGCTATGTACATGCTATGTGTTGAAAATATCTTATAAATGAAAAGCTTTGTGTAAAAAAAATGCGTTTTAATTTTTTTCCACATTTTCCAAAAACTTCTGGAAAAAAATGACATGTTAAAAAGACTCATTATGCCTCATAGATTATACGTTGGGGTGTTTGCTTTCCAAAATGGGGTCATTTTGTAGGCAATTCCATTGTCCTGTTGCTCCAGGGCCTTCAAAATTGTAATAGGCAGTTGAGAAATGAGATGTGTAGTTTATGCTTGTAGAACGTCTAAAGGTGCTACTTCAATGTTGGGCCTGTGTATGTGGCTAGGCTGTGTAAAAGTCTCACACATGTAGTATCGCCATACTCAGGAGGAGTAGCAGAATGTATTTTGGGGTGTCATTGCAAGTATGCATATGCTGTGTGTGAGAAATAACTTGTTGTTTAACAATTTTGTGTAAAAAAAAAAAATCTTCATTTTGCAAAGAATTGTGGGAAAAAAATGACAACTTCAAAAAACTCACCATGCCCCTTACTAAATACTTTGAATGTCTACTTTCCAAAAAGGGGTTATTTGGGGGTTATTTGTACTTTCCTGGCTTGTTAGGGTCTCAAGAAATGAGATAGGTGGTCAATACATCAGGTGTGATACATTTTCAATGATTTGCACCATAGCTTGTAGACTCTATAACTTTCACAGAGAATAAATAATATACACTAATTTGGGTTATTTTTACCAAAGATATATAGCATAATAAATTATGGCCCAAATTGATGAAGAAAATTGACTTTTTTGCAAAATTGTTCAATACAAACTAAAAAAAAGTGTGTTTCTTTCAAAATTTTCGCTACTTTTTCGCGTATATTGAAAAAAAAAAACCAGCAGTGATTATATACCACCAAAGAAAGCTATATTTGTGAGAAAAAAATTAAAAGTATTTTGTTTGGGTACAGTATAGCATGACTGAGTAATTGTCATTTAAAGTGTGAGAGCACTGAAAGCTGAAAATTGGTCTGGTAAGGAAGGGGGTGTAAGTGTCCTGTATGGAAGTGGTTAAAACCCTGAGCATTATCCACCGGACAGGTCAGAGTTTTGGAAAGGGAAGATACTGCGGAGTCCACTGCCGAAACTCCCCATTTCGTCACAAAATTTTCCTTCATGGGATATAATAAGGGGCATGTCTTGGGAGGAATATCAGGGTGTTCCCCTCTGTGGGGGTTTCAGCGACCCCAAAGAGGAGAAATTCATTTCAGGTACCTGTACAGGAGGCAATCTGAAAACAGCACGTACACTGCACGTCAAAGTACTCACGAGTAGCTTTTGTGACTGAGCCCCTGGAGATTCCAGCCCTTCATTTGTCACAGGCTCCTCTGAGGCCGATTCCTCTGCTGGGATTTCAGCCAAATCCTCCCCCACAACCTCCTCCTCTTCATCCATGCAGTCCTGCTCCAGCACAGGGGGGCCAGGAGATGGAGACCTGCCTCGCTTCTTATTACCACAAGTAACAGCAGCAATCATACCTGATAGCTTGTTTTCCATGCCCGATAATACAGATGACAGGTCCTCTTTCGTAACAAAAGTTGAAGAGGAAGATGAGGTAGTTGGCACCATACCAGAAAGACATAGTGGCTCAGATTGCTCGGTCGCCTCTGGTCTCTCAGGGGAGGCTACCGCAGCCAGCATCCTACTAGCTCCTTCTGGGACTGTGGCTAAGGCTTTAGGAGCGCTCCCCCCACTGCGCTTTCTGGAAGACATGGCTTGCTGTAGGACCTCAGCCCTCTAAGCCTCTTCCAGCGCTGCCTGTTTTGCCTGACCGCCAGCTGTCCACCACCCGGACTTACGTGTACCCAGTGAGATAGCCTGCCCTGTGTCCCGCAGCGTCTGTGCCTCTGAGAAATCTGCCATCTGCGCCGTCTTTCTTTTCCTTTTTTTAAAAGTTCACGCCACATGCACGCTCCCCCAGAGGCCACTACGTGAAACACAGGGAGACCTTCAGCCGAGCTCACCGTCCCCCCAGTGGACAACACAGAAAGTGCAGGCAGCAAATTTAAAAACAGGCCAGGCAAAATATATACATTTTGCATAAGATAAACACTCACCCTTCCTGCCGCAGGGCCTAAGTATCAGATACCCAATCTTCACCCATCACGTCGGGTTGCGTCTCAAGGACCTTCAAGGACTGGGTACCCATCAGAGGATCCACTCCCTTGGACCTGTACAGCATCCTGCAGGCGTACCTTGGTTCAGTGTACCAGATTTACCTACACGCAGGATCCAGCGCCATGTATGGTCGCTTACAGGCAAAACCTCGCAAATTCTTCTGTCTTCTTGGCAAGGCCCGGGTACCATTTATCTTAGCTTAAATGTTGTTTGAAATGGATCCGGTATGAAGGCTGTCCCTTGATTTTAAAGAACCTGTGTGAGAATCAGCACAAAAAGCTCCAGAGAGCTGTCCAAGTGACCATCCACCTTCCAGACACTGGCGAAAAAACTGAAGTGCTCCCGGTATGGGAGGAGTTATATGGGAGATGGAACTTCCTGTTTCCTGTTTTCATTGATCACCAGTGTCCATTCACCTATAGGTGGCGTATAACGCAATGGTTATATTATTATTATAGCCGGCTCTGTGTCCCTTGATGTCCGAGAAAAAAAAGTTATTCCCACCAGATTTCTTTATTAAGAGGTGATATGGACAGGAGCCAGCAACTGCACTATAAGAGAACAGGAGCAAACTGTGAAGGAATGTGTTGTTAGTTCACTTCTTGAAGAAGGATGTGTGTGTTGTGCTGGTGTATTTTAAGGGCATTGATTTTCCAACTGAATCAAAATGTTTTTGTAGATATTAAGGTACATAATTTGGATCCAGTTTTGGATTGACAGCAAACACTTTGGTTAACAATGGCAAAGGATTACAAAGAAACAGTTCCACCATACCCATCCGGCATTACCCATCTGGCATACCCAGCCTCGGTGAGTACAATAGACTCAGATAGGAGAGCAGGCCTGTCCGTCTCCTGAACATCTCCCCCTTCTTCTCTCTGCACCCCCATTCTCTTTCTCTTTTTGCACCCCTATCTCACACCTTCCCCCTATTTTTATGATTTTTTTTTCCTCCCCCCTCCATCCCCACCCACCCTTCTACCTCGTACACCCCCCAGTAAGATCCAAACACAGACACTCTGTGCTTTACATATCTGAAATTGTCAAGAACAAAGTATAATGGCAACAACCCGTGCTCCCGAGGATCATTTAAAGTTGAAGCTATATTCATTGAATGTACGGGGCCTTAATACACCCAAGAAACGCTCAAAACTCCTCTTAGCACTACGCAGGGCTAAGGCTGATATAGCTTTTATTCAGGAAACACACTTCAGAACCGACTCCATTCCTAAACTCAAGAATATGCACTACCCATCAGTATATCATGCCACTTATTCTGGCTCCAAATCCAGGGGGGTGGCGATACTCATATCTAAAAATTGTCCCCTAGAAATATCAGAAATGCTAGCATATGAAGAAGGCCGCTACCTCTTCATAAAAGGCTCCATTTACAACAAACCCACAAACCCATCACACTAGCCAATTTACGCCCCTAACCAATGGCAGGTACCTTTTTTCCGCAACGCACTACACACCTTCACCGCACTCCAATCAGGGATTCTAATTTTAGGAGGGGAATTTACTCTTGCCCTTACCCCTATCCAGGACAACTCTGTGGGAGCCTCTCATCTCCCGTTTAGTGCTCTCAGAGCAATCAAAACCCAACTCAGAAATTTACTTTTACACGATGCGTGACGTACGCTGTATCCGGACACGAAAGATTTCACATTCTACTCCATGATAGATACTCGTCTTACCAAAATTGAAGGGAGGCATAGGACTTCCAGACATACAAAGGTATTAATGGGCATGTAGTCTAAGTAGGATAGTCGATTGGCATGTACACACACGTTCCAAGGCCTGGGTTATCCTCGAAGGTGCTTTCGCTAAGACACCATTAAAGAATTTACCGTGGATTAGAACGTAGCACCACACACATCACATCACAGACCATCCGTCGATTGGCCATACCCTAAAATGCTTCAAGGTCGCTAGTAAGAAGTTCAACCCATCTTCACTCCCGGCCCTCTTTCCCCACTTATACATAATCCAGACTTCCCACCAGGCTTATCAGACTCATTTGCGAGGGAACTAGGTTCAGATTTGCCTGAGAGGGTAGAAAATTTCTTCGACAATGAGTCCTTTCTGACTTTCAAAGCCCTTTCCTCTTGAATTCCATCACAAAAGCTGTCTTGGTTAACCTACTTGCAAATCAGGCACTATATTACAAACACCAAACCACAGACAGCCTGGCATAGGACATACACCCTTTTTGAGGCGATCTGCTGTAGATCTGAACCTTGGAGGCATCTCATTTCGGAAATATATTCAGTTCTATTCTGTGAGTCTGATCCCAAACAAAACAAACCAAGTCAACAATGGGAGAATGACCTAGCGTTAAACCTATCCACAAACGATTGGGAAAGCATACTCACACACATTCACAAGGGCTCAATCAATGTAGCAGCCCAAGAAAACGGATTCAAGATTTACTCAAAATGGTATCAGACCCCTGACAGATTGCACAAACTCTATCCTAACGTATCACAGCTCTGCTGGTGGTGCAATAAGGAAGTTGGCTCCCTCCTCCACATATGGGGGTTGTGCCCATTGATTCAGCCCTTCTGGAAAGAAGTGCATAACCTCATATCTAAGGTCTTTACTTACACATTGGACTTTAACCCAGCTCAGTATTTATTACATCACACCTCCCTGCCACAAAAGATATATCAAATGTCACTGAAGTTGCACCTAATCAATGCAGCCAAGATGAGTATCCTCCTGCATTGGAAAGATACAACGCCTCCTGCCATAGCGGAGTGGGTTAACAGAACTAACAAACTGGCAGATATGGAGGAACTGGTTCACCAAGCCAGAGACTCCCCCAGAAAATTCTACAAAATTTGAGCCTGCTGGATAGAATTTAGGGAGTCGTGAATCCCCTCTTGAACATTGGTCCAGTATACTGTACATATAGGAGTTCCTTGGATCGGATGTAGAGGGTGCGGGAAGGTGGAAAACCTCCCGTAATCTCCAATCTCTGCTCTGATCCCTAAATTCCAACTCTGGCTCCCTTTTTTTCCTTCCCTCCCCCTCCTTCTCTCTTCCCTCTCTTTATCGTCTGGTTTCACCCTGTTCTTTCTCAAATGTCCTCCTGGTTTACTTTATTTCAATACACTGTATATACAAACAGGTATGTCCATCCCCTCATTACCTCTCACCTACCTCTTGTGCAGGATCAGACTTAAGGGAGGCCGTCTGTGGACGATGATATAGGCAGTGACGCACCCTTGGGAATTCGGGCTTGGCACCGTTAGACAACTCACAACTGATGATATATCCGTAGAACCTGCCCCCACCCGCTCACAGATAAGTACCCAGTAGGGGTGAGTAGGTGGTCAGGAGGCACGTTCATCTAGCCGCCAAGCACGAACGCCTTGGGGAAGTTTAGTCCCATTAGCCCTTTTCACCGCCCACCTGTGGGTCCTTCTTTATGTACAATTTCAGGGCGATGGTTCGCTTCATTTGGTTCCTTCTTCTATTAGTAGACTATGTTTCCAGTACATTCACGTGTATAACTGATGAAGATCATATTCTTAACATGCATGTATCTATGTATTCTTCTGCTATTATTAATAAAAACATTGAAACAAAAAAAACAATGGCAAAGGTTGCTGTCAGTGACTATATGACAACAAGAATTAAAAATCACTGTTGTGCACTGGGGTCGGTAGGGGATGATAACATGGAACAGTCAGTACTGCTATATGCTCCTCTATAGCTCACAGGTCAAGCAACTCTGATTGCCTAATGGACAGGATGAGAAAGATATTGATTTAAACTATTTAAGACCTAACTCAGCGCACACTGTCAGATGTTCACAAATTAGCCTGATTTTGGTTAACTCTTGCACTTAACAACCCCCCCCCCCCCCGTTACAATTATTTTATTTTTTTAAATATACTCTTATTCTGTGTTGTTCCTCAAATCTCTTTGACACTCATTTATGCATATCCCAATCAATGTAATGAGATAAAGGTCTGAATATGCCCCTAGATTTTATTAGTTTGAAACGGAATAAGGATATATTGGGGACATGAATGAAAAATTGGGTATTTGAACATATTAGGTATCATTACACTATTAATACATATTAGTCCTGGAAATGGCAAATGTTTCAAACACAGTAAAAATGTATAGTAGGAAAACACATTGCAAACATTTTAATTACAATTTTAATTTGCTTAATCAGTGATATGCAACATTGCTATGTTAGTACAAAATAAAATGCTGAGTACAGCTTGCATGAAAATACAATATCAATATTACACTTGTTATGCTCACAAAGACTAAATCTGTCCAAGAAAATTACAAAAAAAAAAAAAAAAAAAAAAACAAGAACAGAGAGTGCTAATTAGTAAAAGTATTTTTTTCAATATACATGCTAAATGCAAAATTTAAGCTCAGCATACTTTATTATGCATGGACATTGGTTCCAGTGTTGCCATTTGTGTCATAGAGATCCAGGTTACTTGTCAATTATTCAGATTGTTCTGTAACATATCAACTGACCACTAATAATATCGACTGACCATTAGTGCTGTTAACTAACATTTAAAAAGAAAATATATCCCTACATAAAGGAAACAAATAGCTATTTAATATAAACGTTATACTAATATTTTATAGGTAAAGTTGATCCAGGGAATATCCAATTGCCTGTTGGGGGATCAGGAAGGATTGTTTTCAAATTGGATCATGCTTTAATGTTTTTTTTTTTGTTGCCTTCCTGTGGATCAACTGTAGGTATAGGATAGTGTATATGGAGGTTTTTCATCCAAAGTACCTATGTAACTATATAAAAAGAAAATACATGAAAAGTTTAGTTACAATTAAAGTTAGTTAAAGTGTATGTCTGGACAATATATATATATATATATATATATATATATATATATATATATATATATATATATATATATACTGCATGTGGCCTCCCAAAAGTGAGTCTTCTGCCATGGGGCCATATATAAATGTGCCATTGTGTTTGTCACAGGGAGTCCCAGGTCTCCTACTAATGATTGGAAACTGGAAGGTCCTGTTCCAGATCACCTGATCACTGTGATAGCCTTGATTGGCTATGACAGTGATCAGTCACTGTACAGCCTGCCCCTGTGATTTTTTTCCTTTTTGAATGGAGAAAATTATGCATTAATCTTTTTCTCCTTGCTAGAGGAAAACATATGTAAACAAAGAACAAAGTGTATAAAAAATAAAATAAAATGAAATAAAAGAAAAAAAAAGGAAACAAATAGCTAGATCTAGTTCTAGGTCAAAGTTAGAATTAGGATCAATGTTAGAGACAAAGGCCATGGTCAGAGTCAAAGGTCAGTTTTAGGAAGGGTCAAAAAAAACATATTTTAAATTTAGCGTCCATGTGTTTTTAGGCAGGATAGAAAAGGCAAAATATGCACTAATGTTTCTGGACCCTACTCAGTGTTGAAGCTAGATGCTCTTTCATCCAGGACAAAGACTCAGTTTGCCCCTCCCCGTAGAGTAATCACTTTATATTCAAAGATGTGAATTATTATTCTTTATTATTTTTATTTTTATATTTTTTTTCTATATATACCTGTTTTTTCTATATACATTACAGCTTAGATTTGTAAAAACCTATGGGTGTATGGATTTACTATATTGGAGGGTATTTATAGATTATTAGTCACTACAATTGTTTATTGTTTTTAACATCTAGGTTCCTATTGGGAAATTTCAAATTATGGGTGAAGGCAATTGTATTGCGCTTGTAGCCATTCTTCTGTCAGTGATTTAATGAGGATTGAACACAGATGTTATCTTGAATAATGATCTAATTAATTGAATAGATTCCAAGTGTTTATGGGATATACAGTATCTCACAAAAGTGAGTACACCCCTCACATTTTTGTAAATATTTTATTATATCTTTTCATGTGACAACACTGAAGAAATTACACTTTGCTACAATGTAAAGTAGTGAGTGTACAGCTTGTATAACAGTGTAAATTTGCTGCCCCCTCAAAATAACTCAACACACAGCCATTAATGTCTAAACTGCTGGCCACAAAAGTGAGTATACCCCTAAATGAAAATGTCCAAATTGGGCCCAATTAGCCATTTTCCCTCCCTGGTGTCATGTGACTCGTTAGTGTTGCAAGGTCTCAGGTGTGAATGGGGAGCAGGTGTTTTAAATTTGGTGTTAATGCTCTCACTCTCTCACACTAGTCACTGGAAGTTCAACATGGCACCTCATGGCAAAGAACTCTATGAGGATCTGAAATAAAGAATTGTTGCTCTACTTAAAGATGGCCTAGGCTATAAGAAAATCTGACCCTGAAACTGAGCTGCAGCATGGTGGCCAAGACCATACAGTGGTTTAACAGGACAGGTTTCACTCAGAACAGGCCTCGCCATGGTCGACCAAAGACGTTGAGTGCATGTGCTTAGCATCATTTCCACAGGTTGTCTTTGGAAAATAGATATATGAGTACTACCAGCATTGCTGAAGAGGTTGAAGGAGAGGGGGTCAGCCTGTCAGTGCTCAGACTATACGCAGCATACTGCATCAAATTGGTCTGCATGGCTGTCATCCCAGAAGGAAGCCTTTTCTAAAGATGATGCACAAGAAAGCCCGCAAACAGTTTGCTGAAGACAAGCAGACTAAGGACATGGATTACTGGAACCATGTCCTGTGGTCTGATGAGACCAAGATAAACTTATTTGGTTCAGATGTTGTCAAGCGTGTGTGGCAGCAACCAGGTGAGGAGTACAAAGACAAGTGTGTCTTGCCTACAGGCAAGCATGGTGGTGGGAGTGTCATGGTCTGGGGCTACATGAGTGCTGCTGGCACTGGGGAGCTACAGTTCATTGAGGGAACCATGAATGCCAACATGTACTGTGACATAATGAAGCAGAGCACGATCCCCTCCCTTCAGAGACTGAGCCGCATTGCAGTTTTCCAATATGATAATGATCCCAAACACACTTTCAAGACGACCACTGTCTTGCCAAAGAAGCTGAGGGTAAAGGTGATGGACTGGCCAAGCATGTCTCCAGACCTCAACCCTATTGAGCATCTGTGGGGCATCCTCAAATGGAAGGTGGAGGAGTGCAAGGTCTCTAACATCCACCAGCTCCGTGATGTTGTCATGGAGAAGTGGAAGAGGACTCCAGCGGCAACCTGTGAAGCTCCGGTGAACTCCATGCCCAAGAGGGTTAAGGCAGTGCTGGAAAAAATTGGGACCACACAAAATATTGACAGTTTGGGCCCAATTTGGACATTTTCACTCAGGGGTGTACTCACTTTTGTTGACAGCTGTTTAGAAATGAATGGCTGTGTGTTGAGTTATTTTGAGGAAACAGGAAATTTACACTGTTATACAAGCTGTACACTCACTCATTTACATTGTAGCAAAGTGTAATTTCTTCAGTGTTTTCACATGAAAAGATATAATAAAACATTTACAAAAATGTGAGGGGTGTATTCACTTTTGTGAGATACTGTGTATATGAGAATGTCACATGTTGTACTTTGATGTGTTCCTGTTTGAGAAAGGGCGCTAGCCAAACAGCCCGAAACTGTAACAATGGAATACTACTCATTTTTTGTATGTCTTTTTCGTTATAATAAATGTTTTGGCAGCAATCCTGTGGGTTTTCTATATGTGACCAGTGGGATGGTCTGATTGCAGTGCTCTTTGAAGTTACCGTTGTGCTGTTCACCTCATCTGCTTTAGATATATATATATATATATATATATATATATATATATATATATATAGACAATTCAAAGTTTTGGTGTTAGTGACTCGCTGCACATGTGGAATGAATGCCTACACAATCACCACATATGCGAGGTTTGAATGAGGCGGTTCAAAACAAAAAAAAATTCTGTGTTCCACTAAAGTGTTTGGATTTGGCTTGA
>BLSH010092943.1:122484-137749 GCA_018402905.1 Glandirana rugosa
GTTACATTTCATCACTCACATGTCGAACATATTGTCACATTTAAACGACAGGGGAGTTTTATTACGTCTTACGTCGATAATTACAGATTTGGCGACCGTTGTTTTCACTCATGTAGGGATTCTTTTTTACAGGTTTAACCCGGGTTACACAGTTATAAAACACACTAGTGGTAAGAAAAGGTCGTGACGGAATTGGGAGAACCCGTATCTCAAGTGGTATCGAAGTGGCCAACGGTAACCTCAGGAGAAGGTGAGGAGGTATTGTTGTAGTGCCTCGACCACCTACAATCTCTGGAACGCGAGGAGGTTGAAGGCAAACTCCTACGGGGTGTCTACGAGTCATCCCAAATCCACTAAAGTAGCTGAGGGTAAAGGTGATGGACTGGCCAAGCATGTCTCCAGACCTAAACCCTACTGAGCATCTGTGGGGCATCCTCAAACGGAAGTTGGAGGAGCGCAAGGTCTCTAACATCCACCAGCTCCGTGATGTTGTTATGGAGGAGTGGAAGAGGACTCCAATGGCAACCGGTGAAGCTATGGTGAACTCTATGCCCAAGAGGGTTAAGGCAGTGCTGGAAAAGAATGGTGATCACACAAAATATTGACACATTGGGCCCAATTTGGACATTTTTTCTTAGGGATGTACTCACTTTTGTTGCCAGCGGTTTAGACATTAATAGCTGCATTCTGCATTATTTTGAGGGGACAGCAAATTTACACTGTTATACAAGCTGTACACTCACTACTTTACATTGTAGCAAAGTGTCATTTCTGCAGTGTTGTCACATGAAAAGATATAATAAAATATTTACAAAAATGTGAGGGATGCCCTCACTTGTGTGAGATACTGTATATATACACACAGCATATTGAGTGTACACTATATATCAGTGTATTATAGTGCATTCAGGGGTGTATGTACGTTATATAGTACACTTGACGTAGTGTCTTTAAATATATACAGTTTTTAACCCCTTAACCCCCGGAGCCCTTTTTTACATTTGTTGTTTACAATTTAAAATCATTTTTTTTTATAGAAAATTACTTAGAACCCCCAAACATTATATATATTTTTTTCAAACATCCTAGAGAATAAAATGGCGATCGTTGCAATACTTTTTGTCACACGTGCAGTGGTCTTTCAAGCACTTTTTTTTGGGGGAAAAAAAATCACTTTTTTGAGTTAAAAAATAAGACAACAGTAAAGTTATCCCAATTTTTTATATATTGTGAAGGAGGATGTTATGCCAAGTAAATAGATACCATACATGTGACGGTTGCACACACTCGCGGAATGGCGACAAACTCCGGTACTTAAAAATCTCCATAGGCGATGCTCTAAAAATTTAACGGTTACCAGGTTAGAGGTGCAGAGGAGGTCTTTTGCTAGAATTATTGCTCACACTCTGGCGATCGCAACGATACCTTACATGTGTGGTTTGAACACCGTTTTCATATGCGGGCGTGACTTACGTATGCGTTTTCTTTGCTGCGCGAGCTCGCGGTTACGGTGGCACTTTACATTTTCTTATTTATTTATTTTTTTTTTAACATTGTTTGTTTACCCTTGTGATACCAAATTACCATATTACCCTTGTGATAGTAATATATGTTTTTTTAAAGCGTCGCCTATGGAGATTTTTAAGTATTGGACTTTGTCGCCATTGCGCAATTTTCAACCGTAACATGTATGGTATCTATCTGCTTGGCGTAACAACCTCTTTCACAATGTACAAAAAAATTGGGCTAACTTTACTGTTGTCTAATTTTTTAACTCAAAATTGAATTTTTTCCAAAAAAATTACACTTGAAAGACCTCTGCGCAAATACCGCGTGACAAATAGTATTGCAACGATCGCCATTTTATTCTCTAGGGTGTTTGAAAAAAATATATAATGTTTGGGGGTTCTAAGTAATTTTCTAGCAAAAAAATTATTTTAACTTGTAAACAACAAGTGTGAAAAAGGGCTCCGGGCCTTAAGTGGTTAAACTAATTTACAACAGCAGGTCCCGTTCCTGCGCCCAACAAGAGTAACTGCAAGGGGTTACAGTGTTCTGGCACCGCCAACACCCAAGGCCCCCTTCAGGTCTGGTATGGATTTTAAGGGGAACCCCGCCCAACATAAAAAAAATTGTGTAGTTTTCCCCCAAAGTCCAAACCAGGCCCTTTAGGTCTGGTATGGATTTTAAGGGGAACCCCATGCCAAAATTTAAAAAAAATTGCGTAGGGGTCCCCCCCTCAAAGTCCGTACCGGGCCCTTCAGGTCTGGTATGGATTTTAAGGGGAACTCCGTGCCAAAATTTTTAAAAAAATGTGCGTAGGGGTCCCCCCCAAAGTCCGTACCAGGCCCTTCAGGTCTAGTATGGATTTTAATGGGAACCCTGTGCCAAATTTTTTTTAAAAAATGGTGTGGGGGCCCCCAAAATCCAAACCAGACCCTTATCCAAGCACGTAGCCCTGGCATGGCAGGAGAGGGTGGGGAAGAGCGAGCGCTCCCCCTCCAAACCATACCAGGCCACATGCCCTCAACATGGGGAGGATGCTTTGAGGTCGCCCCCAAAGCACCTTGTCCCCATGTTGATGGGGAGAAGGGCCTCATCCCCACAACCCTGGCCGGTGGTCTGCGGGCAGGGGGCTTTTCAGAATCTGGAAGCCCCCTTTAATAAGGGAACCCCCAGATTCTGACCCCACCCATGTGAATAGGTATGTGGTACATTGTTCCCCTACCCATACTATAAAAAGGAGTGTAGTAGTAAAAAAAACAAGAGGCAGTTTTTGATAAGTCCTTTATTGTGTAAAATAGCTCTTTTCTTCTTTCTTCCTCCTTCTCCTGGCCCGGTCCTTCTTCTGGTCTTCTGCTTCTTTTTTTAGTCCTCTTGCTGCCTAACTCTTTGTCTTCAATCTTCATCTTCTTCTTCCTTCTTCTTTCACCGCCGCCGCTGTTTCCGCTGCTGCAGCCTGGCCCCTGCCCATCTCCCAGAATGGGCAGCCTTCACAATGACAGGTCTTTTATAAGAAAGGGCGGGGCTACCCAGTGACATAACTGAGTGTACCCGCCCCCTTCTGACGTCATGCACTGTCAGAGGGGGCGGGTCACCCAGTTACATCACTGGGTGGCCCCGTCCCTTCTTATAAAAGAACTGTCATTGTGAAGGCCGCCCATTCTGGGAGCCGCGCTGCAGCAGTGGGGAGAGTGACGGCGGTGAAAGAAGAAGAAGAAGAAGATGAAGATGAAGATTGAAGATGAAGAAAGGAAGCAAGAAGACTAAAAGAAGAAGCAGAAGACCAGAAGAAGGACCGGGCCAGGAGAAGATGGAGGAAGAAAGAAGAAAAGAGCTATCAAAAACTGTCTCTTGTTTTTTGTAACACTACTCTCCTTTTTTGGTGAATGGGTAGGGATACAATGTACCCCATACCTATTCACATAGGGGAGGCCCGGGATCTGGGGGCCCCCTTATTAAAGGGGGCTTCCAGATTCTGATAAGCCCGCCCGCATACCCCCACAAGTACCGGCCAGGCTTGTGGGGAAGAGGCTCTTGTCCCCATCAACATGGGGACAAGGTGCTTTGAGGTGGGGGGGCAGAGCCCCCCCTCCCCCAAAGCACCCATACTCCCCATGTTGAGGGCATGTAGCCTGGTATGGTTCACCATCCTAACCAGCCAGGGCTGCATGCTCGGATAAAGGTCTAGTATGGATTTTAGGGGGAACCCCACGTCAATTTATTTTAAAATTTGGCACGTGGTTCCCCTTAATATCCAAACCAGACCCGAAGAGCTTGGTTTGGACTGGGGGGGGAGCCCACGCACTTTTTTTCAGCAATTTTTTGTATATTGCCGGAAATACATTACAGCCGCAATTTTAAATGACAATTTTTCCTATGGAAATGTCATTTTGCTCTTTTGTTCTACACCTCACAGAGATGCGCCCTTTTACACACAGAATTTTTCATTTTTTTTTTCACTTTAAGCATTATTAAAATCACTGCTCCTGAAAAAATGATCGATTTAAAAACTTTTTTTTTTCATTGATACATGTCCCCTAGGGCCGGGTCCCCATACACTTTTTAGGGCTATAACATTGCATATAAGCCTTTAAAATGAGCACTTTTGATTTTTCGTGTTTGGGTTCCATAGTCTTTAACTGATTCCACACCTTGCGCAGTATATTTACTGCGGCAGTGTGGACGCCGGGCGCAAATCGCCGTAAAAAGGCGGCGATCTGTGGGTGGCCGCTAGGAGGAGTGTGCCCGCGGCTCGGGCGGACCCGATGTCCGCCGGCGAGCCGCGATGAGTGGCCACAGCCAAAGAGCGGGGAACCGCCAATGTAAACACGGCAGTTCCCCAATCTGTTAGTGCGGGCATAGGTGATCTACTGATCCCTGTCACTGGGATCAGTTAGATCTCCCATGCCCATGTTAGCCCAGCCCCCCCACAGTAATAACACACCCAGGGAACATAGTTAACCCCTAGCTCTCACTCCCCAGGTTAACCCCTTCACTGCCAATGACATTTATACAGTAATCAGTGGACATTTAAATTTCTGATCACTGAATAAATGTCATTGGTCCCAAAAAAGTGTCAAAAATATCCAACATGTCCGCCGCAATATCGCAGTACCGCAAAAAATCGCAGATCGCCGCTATTACTAGTAAAAAATTTTAAAAAAAATAAAAACCCCAGAAATGAATTCTCACCATCCATAAACGCGGCCACTTTTGCGCAAACCAATCAATAAATGCCGATTGCGATTTTTTTTTATCACAAATATGAGGAAGAATATAAAATGGCCAAAACCGATTAAAAAAAATGTTTTTATATATTTTTTTTATGGATTTGGATTTTAGCAAAAAGTAAGAAAAACTGTTTTTTTTTGCAAAATTGTCACTCTTTTTTTGTTTATAGCGGCGATCAGAAATGACGCAGAGGGGATCAAATACCACCAAAAGAAAGCTCTATTTGTGGAAAAAAAGGACGCAAATTTTGTTTGTGTACAACATCGCACGACCGCGCAATTGTCAGTTAAAGCGACGCAGTGCCGAATCTCAAAAACTGCTCTGGTCAGGAAGGAGGTAAAACTTTCTGGGGCTGAAGTGGTTAACCACTTGCCGTCTGCCCACCGTCAAATGACGGCTGAGCAGTACAGCTCTCATTCATATGACGTCGCCCCTTTAAGCCGGGATTGCGGGCGATCGGGCGCGTGCATCCCGGCTCTGTTGGTGGCGGCGTGTCCGCATCCCCGACGGGGGTGAACAGCCATTGGTCATGGCTGTTTACCATGTGATCGGCCGTGACAAAGATCACCAATGGTACTGCCCCCATTTGCACGGTGCATGCGCGGCGGTGGCGGCGTGTTCCCAGGGAACACTGCCTGTCACCGACACTGGTATCAGCCGCCGGCCGGCGGCTGTTACCTTGTGATCGTCTGTGATCTACTCACAGCCGATCACATGTAATGTAAATAGAGCGTTTACTCGCTGTTACCAGCTTTTCTCTCCTCACACAGTTTCCAGTGTGAGGAGAGAAGAGTTGGGATCAGTGAGTTACTGATCTGTAAAACACAAACACACCCTGTCACTTCACCCCTGCCCCCCCCAATGCGCCTGTCACCCAACAGTCACTCCATCTGCCCCCATAAAGTGCACCTGTCATCATAAAGTGCACCTGTCACCCATCAGTGATCATGGCATGTCACCCGTCACCCATCAGTGACCGTGGCATGTCAGCCGTCACCCATCAGTGACCGTGGCCTGTCACCCGTCACCCATCACTGACTGTGGCCTGTCACCCGTCACCCAACACTGACTGTGGCCTGTCACCTATCACTGACCATGGGGTGTCACCCATCAGTGACCATGGGGTGTCACCCATCAGTGACCGTGGCGTGTCACCCATCACCCATCACTGACCGTGGTCGGTCACCCATCTGTGACTGTGGCATGTTACCCGTCACCCATCAGTGACCGTGGCGTGTCACCCGTCACCCATCAGTGACTGTGACGTGTCACCCATCAGTGACGTGGCCTGTCATCTGTAACACATTAGAGACCGTGGCCTGTCACCCATCACTGACCGTGGCCTGTCACCCATCACTGACCTTGGCCTCTCACCCGTCACCCATCAGTGACCACCACCAGTCACCCGTCACCCATCAGTGACCACCGCCAGTCACCCATCACCCATCAGTGACTGTGACCAGTCACCCGTCAGTGACCACCACCAGACATCAGTCACCCATCAGTGACCACCGCCAATCACCCATCAGTGACCACTGCCATCACCCGTCACCCATCAGTGACCACAGCCAGTCACCCATCACCCATCAGTGACCACCGCCAGACACCCATCACCCATCAGTGACCACCGCCAGGCAACATCACCTATCAGTGACCACCGCCAGACACCCATCACCCATGAGTGACCACCGCCAGACACCCGTCACCCATCAGTGACCACCGCCAGACACCCGGCACCCATCAGTGACCACCGCCAGACACCCAGCACCCAACAGTGACCACCGCCAGTCACCCATCAGTGACCACCACCAGTCACCCATGAGTGACCACCACCAGACACCCGTCACCCATCAGTGACCACTGCCAGACACCCATCACCAATCAGTGACCACCGCCAATCACCCGTCACCCATCAGTGACCACTGCCAGTCATCCGTCACCTATCAGTGAGCACCGCCAGTCACCCCTCACCCATCAGTGACCACTGCCAGTCACCCATCACCCATCAGTGACCACCGCCAGTCACCCATCACCCATCAGAGACCACCGCCAGACACCTGTCACCCATCAGTGACCACTGCCAGACACCCGTCACCCATCAGTGACCATCGCCAGTCACCCATCACCCATCAGTGACCTCCACCAGTCACCCATCAGTGGCCATCACCAATCACCTGTCAGAGACCGTCATCACCTATCGGTAAACATCACTTGTAAAAAGTCTCACACGTTTGGTATTGCCATACTCAGGGGGAGTAGTGGAATGTATTTTGGGGTGTCATTTTTGCTAGGTACATGTTATGTGTTGGAAATATCATATAAATGGACAACTTTGTGTAAGAATAAAAGCGTTTTAATTTTTTTTCCACATTTTCCAAAAACTACTGGAAAAAAATTTCAAAAGACTCAATATGCTTTATAGATTATACGTTGGGGTATTTACTTTCCAAAATTGGGTCATTTTGTGGGCAATTCCATTGTCCTGGTGCTTCAGGACCTTCAAAAGTGTAATAGGTAGGTGGTTGAGAAATGAGATGTGTAATTTATGCTCAGAGAACGCCTGAAGGTGCTAGTTCAATGTTGGGCCTCTGTATGTGGCCAGGCTGTGTAAAAGTCTTACACATGTGGTATCGCCATATTCAGGGGGAGTAGTAGAATGTATTTTGGGGTGTCATTTTTGCTACATAAATGCTATGTGTTGGAAAAATCATATAAATGGACAACTTTGTTTAAAAAAAATGTGTTTTCATTTTTTTCCCTCATTTTCCAAAAACTACTGGGAAAAAATGACATGTTCAAAAGACTCATTATGCCTCATAGATTATATGTTGGGGTGTTTGCTTTCCAAAATGGGGTCATTTTGTGGTTAATTCCATTGTCCTGTTGCTCGAAGACCTTCAAAGACCTTCAAAAGTGTAATAGGTGGTTGAGAAATGAGATGTGTAATGTATGCTCGTAGAACGCCTGAAGGTGCTAGTTCAATGTTGGGTCTCTGTATGCGTCCAGGCTATGTAAAAGTCTCACACATGTGGTATCGCCATACTCAGGAGGGCTAGCAGAATGTATTTTGGGGTGTCATTTTTGCAATGTACGTGCTATGTGTTGGAAATATCCTATAAATGGACAACTTTGTGGAAAAATAATGCGTTTTCATTTTTTTCCCACATTTTCCAAAAACTACTGTAAAAAAATGACATGTTCAAAAGACTCATTATGCCTCATAGATTGTAAATTGGAGTGTTTGCTTTCCAAAATGGGGTCATTTTGTGGGCAATTCCATTGTCCTGGTGCTCCAGGGCCTTCATGTAATGTAAATAGAGCGTTTACTCGCTGTTACCAGCTTTTCTCTCCTCACACAGTTTCCAGTATGAGGAGAGAAGAGTTGTGATCAGTGAGTTACTGATCTGTAAAACACAAACACACCCTGTCCACCCCCAATGCACCTGTCACCCAACAGTCACTCCATCTGCCCCCATAAAGTGCACCTGTCATCATAAAGTGCACCTGTCACCCATCAGTGATCATGGCATGTCACCCGTCACCGATCAGTGACCGTGGCATGTCAGCCGTCACCCATCAGTGACCGTGGCCTGTCGCCTGTCACCCATCACTGACTGTGGCCTGTCACCCGTCACCCATCACTGACCGTGGCCTGTCACCTATCACTGACCATGGCGTGTCACACATCAGTGACCGTGGGGTGTTACCCATCAGTGACCATGGCATGGTCACCCATCACCCATCACTGACCGTGGTCGGTCACCCATCTGTGACTGTGGCATGTCACCCGTCACCCATAAGTGACCGTGGCGTGTCACCCATCACCCATCAGTGACTGTGATGTGTCACCCATCAGTGACGTGGCCTGTCACCTGTTACACATTAGAAACCGTGGCCTGTCACCCATCACTGACCGTGGCCTGTCACCCATCACTGACCTTGGCCTCTCACCCGTCACCCATCAGTGACCACTGCCAGTGACCACCGCCAGTCACCCATCAGTGACCACCGCCAGTCACCCATCACCCATCAGTGACTGTGACCAGTCACCCATCAGTGACCACCACCAGACATCAGTCACCCATCAGTGACCACCGCCAGTCACCCATCAGTGACCACTGCCATCACCCGTCACCCATCAGTGACCACAGCCAGTCACCCATCACCCATCAGTGACCACCGCCAGACACCCATCACCCATCAGTGACCACCGCCAGACAACATCACCTATCAGTGACCACCGCCAGACACCCATCACCCATCAGTGACCACTACCAGACACCCGTCACCCATCAGTGACCACCGCCAGACACCCATCACCCATCAGTGACCACCGCCAGTCACCCGTCACCCATCAGTGACCACCGCCAGTCATCCGTCACCTATCAGTGAGCACCGCCAGTCACCCCTCACCCATCAGTGACCACTGCCAGTCACCCATCACCCATCAGTGACCACCGCCAGTCACCCATCAGAGACCACCGTCAGACAGCTGTCACCCATCAGTGACCACTGCCAGACACCCGTCACCCAGCAGTGACCATCGCCAGTCACCTGTCACCCATCAATGTGTGTGATCAATTTTCAATGATTGGCACCATAGCTTGTAGACTCTATAACTTACACAAGGACCAAATAATATACACTTATTTGGGTTATTTTTACCAAAGGTATGCAGCAGTATAAATTTTGGCCAAAATGCTTGAAGAAAAATTACTAATTTGCTAAATTTTATGACAGAAACAAAGCAAATGTATTTTTTCTCAAATTTTTTAAAGATGTTTTATTTATAGCACAAAAAATAAATAACCCACTAGTGATTAAATACCACCAAAAGAAAGCTCTATTTGTGTGGAAAAAAAGTCATTCAAAGTATGATAGCGCTGAGAGCTGAAAAATGGCCTGGATGGGAAGGGGGCTTTCGTGCCCAGTACTGATATGGTTAATGGTGTTTGAATGTTCACCCAAACCTTTTGTCTGTTCGCATGTTCTGGTGGGGGTGTTTGGCTCATCCCTAGTCCTCAACAGAGTAAAGGAGTCGGAGCAATGTTTGGATAGACAAGTGGTGGCCATTAGGGAACTACAGGCCCGCACATGCTCTCTCATGGTAGCACACAGGATGGGACTATACAAGATCGAGGACCAGGAGAACCAGAACTGTAGAAATAATATCAGGATCTGCGGACTACCTGAGGCCACCAGAGATGACAACCTCCAGGCCTCAGTCCTGGGAATATTAAACTCTCTGCTGGGGAATCCAGTGGACCACCCTCTCAAGATAGATAGGGTCCATTGGGCTCTCCGCCCTCCCAATATACACTTGGAAAAACCCTGCAATGTCATCTGGAGGGTGCACTACTACTAAGAGAAAGACTGCATCATGCAGAAAGTGAGAGAGGTCGTCCCACTTGAATTTGACGGTGTATAGCTTTCCTTCTTCCCTGATCTTGCTAAGGAGACTCTGATTCGCTGCCGGGCACTAAAGCCCCTCACAGATAAATTGCGTGCCTCCGCATTCACCCATAGATGGGGCTTTCCGGCATGCTTTATCGCCAACAGAGATGGTTAAACTGCCATACTGTGTTTCCCAGAGGATATTGAAACCTTCTGTATGGATTTGAACATCAACCCACCGGACCTTCCAGGCTGGCAAGAGGATATCCCTGCACTTCCACAGACATCAGACGACCAGTGGCAGAAGGTTTCCCGCACACATCGCTCAGACACTTAAAAAGAGGATCCTTTCATTCAGTTGGAAGCCTCATGTACAGGAACATTACCCCTTACCACAATGCCATAAACTATAACTGAGGTTGATCATGAGTTTTACTGTTCTACTGTTCAATTTGAACATTTTCACTGTTTTGCAATTTTCTTTAGGACTCGAGCCCTTAAGGCGCCACGCTGACCTCCACTTCAGTTAATATAGTTATGTGGCACAGGGCCTACCCTCCCATCTTGAAATGTGTACTGGTCCCTATTAAGTTGGTTTGTTACTGTATGCTCAAGTTCTATTGAAGGTACATTATGGTGCCATGGCCGGAGTACCATGTCTCTGGTCTCCTCCACGTTACCCTTTTTTCGTAATGGCTGCCCCATGGATCGGCCCTTATTTCTGGATGGGGTGCTGCTCGGCCCTGTGCCCCCTTGCTCCCACCCACTTCTGGACTTGGCTCTTGGGTGTGTAAATCTGGATCGGCGGTCCCATACCTTCACTGCAAGGCTTTGTGTGATCAACCATGGTTCTTCTCTATTTGATGCTCTTTTTCTTCAGTCTCAACCCTGCTATTCTGCATCTTTATTTTCTCTCTATACTCTCCTACTTCCCACATTCTTTCTTCCCTCTCCTACCTTCTTCACCTGCCATAGTATATGATTCTATAAAGCCGATGCATGTTTTGATTTCCTTATGTTCCCAATGGCTTCCGTTAATTTGATGTCCCTAAACGTCCGAGGCCTACACACTCCTGGTAAGCATCATCCTTATACAGGCGGTCCCCTAGTTACAAACATCTGACTTACAAACGACTCCTACTTACAAACGGAGGGAGACAACAGGAAGTGAGAGGAAATCTTCCCCTAGGATGGGAAATTCACTCCTGTAAGAGTTATTATGGAAAAAAGGCGTCTTCGTTGAAGCTTTATCACCAAGGTTTGTTTCCACCACAACCCAAAATTTTCAAAATCCAATTATCATTGGGACAGAAAGTGAGGTGAAATCTTCTGAACAGTAACATAGACAGCAAAACAAACATTACAGGGGCGTTACCCCTTCCCTACGCTATCCAAAAAGCTTAAAAATAGTTTTTTTGCCTGAAGCTACACTTAAAAAATGTATCTGTTCCAACTTACAAACAAATTCAACTTAAGAACAAACCTACAGTCCCTATCTTGTTTGTAACCCGGGGACTGCCTGTATAGAGAATTGAAATGCCTACAAGGGGATATAATTTATCTTGAGGAGACTCACCTTACACACACCACCTTAGTTCAACTTTATTCACCTGAATTTCCCACTTGCTATTATAGCCTTTTGAATATTAAAAAAAGCTAAGGGAGTTGCCATTGGGTTCCGTCGGGATTCCTCTTTTATATATGACAACATGTTAACAGATGACACTGGAAGGTTTTTATTTTTGAAGGGCAGTCTGGGCAACTTTCCATGTAAACTGGCGAACATATATACTCCCCAAACCATGATCAAATAGGATTCATCATGGCTAAGATAAAAACACCCTCAGACAAGTCGGTACATGAAACGAAAGCCATAGCTAAAGAATTCCGCTCTTTTTACCAACAACTTTATCAAGTTCAAAAATAACTCAGTCAGAAAAACTTTAATTTGTGAATATCTTTCCAAGGCCCTCACTACCTCCACCCACACTTAAGGCATTGGATGAAGAAATAACACTCTGAGTTATCCTCAGCCCTCAAATCCATGCTCAATGGTAAAGCTCCGGGACCTGATGGGTTCTCGGTAGCTTGCTATCGGTCTTTTTCAGACACCCTTCTCCCCCATCTTTTGAAATATGTTAATTCACTATCCAAAGGTGGAGCCCTTAGACCAGAAACACTTCACGCCCATATTAACGTTCTGCCCAAACCAGGGAAGGGCCCCACTATCTATGGGAGCTACAGGCCGATTTCTCTGCTGAATATTGACGCAAAGATATTCGCTAAAACACTAATGTCCACTCTGTCCCACTTGGGAATAGACCCCTTTATGTTAAGTAGGATCTCTGCCCTCTATAATTCACCTACAGCCCAACTCCATATTAATGACATTTTAAGTGAGCCCTTCACACTTCACAAAGGGACCCGACAGGACTGCCCTTTGTCCCCCATTTTATTTGCCCTCTCGCTTGAACCTTTTTTATCAACAATTCATCTCAATCCCAATATGCACAGTATCAAAGTAGGATCCTATGAACATAAATATGCAGCATACGCCAATGATATCTTGTTCTACATGCAACAGCCTAACATTACTCTCCCCAACTTAATGTCAGCTTTCAATACCTTTGGCTCCATCTCAAATTTTAAAATAAACGTAACTAAATCCAAAATCGTAAACATCTCTATTGCTCAAAAAATGGTATCCCTACGTAAACCCTCATTCCCTTTTGCATGGCAACCCCATCTATTAAAATATCTTGGTATATTCCTCACACCCAGATTCCTTAGTCCGAGTATACTACATTTCTCTTCTAAAGTCCATATGCTCTGACTTGCATAAATTGGCCCAATTAGCTCATTCATGGTTATGCAGAATCAGCGTGATAAAGATGAACATATTGCCCCGACTGCTCTTCATGTTTCAAATGGTTCCCTATAAGGTATGCCTGGGTTTTTTTTTTAACATTTTGAGATCCATCCTCTCTAAATACATCTGGAATCGTAAAAGACCCCGGCTCTCAAGACTATTTTTAATTAAACCCAAATCAGAGGGAGGCTTAGCCCTCCCCGACATCAAAAACTCTTTCACATCATGCATCCTCACTAGGATAGCCGATTGGAAACATCATAAACAATCCAAACTGTGGGTGCAACTTGAATATGACCTCAGAGAAACAGAGCTTATGGCGCAACTATGGATTCCCAGGAAATACAGTAATCTATCTGCAAACCCCTCCCTCCTAAACAAATCTACACTTGCTATCTGGGACTCTGCATAAAACACAACTCACCACTAATGTAACTAATAAACCACCTTTTCTTTCTGCCTGGCTATATGGACCCAAATTTCAAGGCCCAATTTAACCATAACCTGCTCCTTCTTCATCATGTCACATCCTCCAAGGGCACTTTCTTCATTGATGGAGTCTACAACAAATACTTACATGGATCAATAGAGATTCCAACAATTATCCATGTTTATTAGGTCGCTTTCTAAACCACTAAGGTCGCTAGCAAATTTAACCCCATTGGAAAGCATCCTAGCACTGAAGCAACCTCCAAGGCGCCTAATATCACTGTTTTACCAAGCTCTCATAGCTCTGTCACACAATGCCTTGCCAACTTTCCTGCATAACTGGGAGAAAGATCTGTAACACCCTATCACGGATTCCCAAAAATCGACTATTCTACAACTATCACAGACTTCTTCGATCTCTTCTAAAAGTGCTGAGGTCAATTATAAATTACTAACTAGGGGGCATTATACACCCGTCATCTTCCATGCAGTCTTCAAAGACATTACGGATAAATGCTGGAGGGGGTGGGGGGAAAAAGCCTCTCATGCCCACATTTGGTGGCATTGTCCACTTATCCGCCCATACTGGTCTACCATTTTGCATTGGATTAAGGTGATTCAGGGGTCATCTGTAAAAAATGATCCCTGGACTGTACTGTTTCATTGCACTGACGAACCAGCAGGTAGTTATAAAAAATCTATAACTCCTCACCTCTTGAATGCAGCCAAGTCACTCATACCTAAACTCTGGAAGCAGTCATCTATTCTGACTCTCCGACAATGGCTAACTGCGGTTGATCATATTTATTATATGGAAGAGCTCACACACACATATAGAGGTAGGGTAGAGGTCTCCAATAAAAAATGGGCCTGCTGGTTCGCCTTTAAATTTACCTCTGATTATACAAGCCTTATGGCGCATCCTACCTGATGTTTTGTCATTTTATGCAACTGGCATTCGAGACTAGCAGCTTCTACTATGGCAGGTTATTCTCCCTCCACTCTTCCCACCATATTCTTTTTTTCCCCTCCTCTTTCTCTTTTTCACTCCCTGCTTTATTTACACCCTTCCTTTCTTGCTTTACAATTTGGTAGTTCTGTGCTGATTTATATGACTTGGTAACATAAGGTTTTATTTGATAATTGTTATCACTACCATGCTTGGTTTTATCATTCCATACTTTGTAAACTGTCTACTTTACTATAAATGCTAATACAAACTTATTAACCACTTGACAACTGGGCACTTAAACCCCCTTCCTAACCAGACCAATTTTCAGCTTTCAGTGCTCTCACACTTTGAATGACAATTGAATGTCATACTACACTGTACCCAAATGAAATTTTCGTCCTTTTTTTCACACAAATAGAGCTTTCTTTTGGTGGTATTTAATCACCACTGGGGTGTTTATTTTTTGAGCAATAAATGGAAAAATACCGAAATTTTTGTAAAAAAATGCATTTTTCTTTATTTCTGTTATAACATTTTGCAAATTAGTAATTTTTCTTCGTAAATTTGGGCCAAAATTTATACTGCTATATGTCTTTGGTAAAAATAACCCAAATTAGTGTATATTATTTGGTCTTTGTGAAAGTTATAGAGTCTACAATCTATGGTGCCAATCACTGAAAATTTATCACACCTGATGCACTGACGGCCTATCTCATTTCTTGAGGCCCTAACAAGACAGGAAAGTACAAATACCCCCCAAATGACCCCTTTTTGGAAAGTAGACAGTCCAACGTATTTAGTAAGAGGCATGGCGAGTTTTTTGAAGTTGTCATTTTTTCCCACAATTCTTTGCAAAATGAAGATTTTTTTTTTCAGTTTTTTTTTTC
>BLSH010092943.1:162095-179897 GCA_018402905.1 Glandirana rugosa
GACTTCAAAACACCGAGTGCCACTTGCCGACGTGTATCTACGATACACGGTCGGCAAGTGGTTATACAAGGTGTACTCTCACTACTTTGCATTGTAGCAAAGTGTCATTTTTTCAGTGTTGTCACATGAAAAGATAGAATAAAATATTTACAAAAATGTGAGGGGTGTACTCACTTTTGTGAGATACTGTATATATCAAATAAAGCGTGTACATACAGCACATATAAACCCTTCTTATGAATGGGGAATGACAATTTTAATAATGCAAATTAAATACTTATGATTTTAGAATTGTGGAGCAAAACTGTCAATCACCTATGCTGTATCTGCCCCACAAAACTTCAGAGATAGTCATGTGAGCAGGAGAATGTGTCAATCACCTTTGCTGGAGCCATCCCACAAGACACTAGAGATAGTCACAAGCATAGCTCCCAACTGTCCCTGATTTCGAGGGACTGTCCCTGAATGGGAACTATGTCCCTCCGTCCCTCATTGCTCTTCATTTGTCCCTCATTTTGGTCTGATGCATATACCTGTATTTAAAATTCACTATTTATCTATCAAAAATTGTTTTACAATGCTAAACCTTTCATCCAAATTCTAAATTGCTCCATTTGTACATTAAAAAAGCCAATATAAAGGAATAGAAGTGGTAAAAAAGCACTTGGGGGTTTAACTAATAATTTTTTTTGTATAATTCTCCTTTAAGGGGGCGTGGCAGGGTGTGTGTCTTATGACTACATACTTTTGCTAATAGGTGTCCCTCATTCCCGTCTCAGAAAGTTGGGAGGTATGCACAAGGGGTGGCTTTGAGAAAAGAAAAGAGGTAGGAAACAGTTTCCTCACAGGTTAAAGTATAACTAAAGGCAAAACTTTTTTTTTGTTTTTTGGACAGAGTGGAGAGGGATTAGAACACCTGTCAGTTTTTATTGCTGTTTGTGCACCCGTTAAGGATATTCACCCTCTCTATTTCTCCTGTTTACCATTATCATTGAAAGTGAAAGTAAAAAGAAAACCCCAATGTTTGTGTTGTCCCCAGAAAAGTAATAGATGGGAAATCTTCCAATGGGGACACTATTTCTGGTGACCTGGGGGTCCCCAAAAAATTCATTTAATATGCAGTGATATCCTCTCACTTCCTGTTTGGCTATGGGACAGGAAGTGAAGGGAAATCTCCGCAATGGGACAGAGATGGCGAAAAACAACCCGACAGCGGTTATAACCCTCCCTTACTCTATCCAAAATTTAAGAAAAAGTGTTGCCCATAGTTCTACTTTAAGGTGCAATAGAGTTGTCATTCAAAAGAAGGAAGACCAGGGAAATGGCAGGATCAACCATTTAATCGCTAGCTATACCTTCCAAACATTCCAGATTGTGTGGGACTATCCTGACAAAATCTCAGAGTTCTGTGGATCTTGACCCTGTCTTGGAGCCCAATGCCAGAACTCATTTTGGCACTTAGTTCCATTGATTTACCTTACAGTGCTGAGGAAGACTGTTCCCTCCAGGCTGCCATCCCAACAACAGGTAAATGTGCCAGTTTCTGCTTTAATGAGCGGGGTAACATGCAGAGAGGGCAGTGTATACAGGAAGGGGTGCAGTGTGTGCAGAGACTGGGCCAGGTGTACAGGTATTGGGGCAGTTTGAAAAGGGAGGGGTGGCAGTGTTATGAAGGGGAAAAGGGGGGCAATATGTACAGGAGGAGGGCAGTGTATGGGGGGGGGGGGTAGCGTGTGTAGGGTAAAAGGAAGTCAATGTGTACAGCGGACAGTGTGTACAGGAAGTCGCCTAAAGTCCTTCGTTCTCAAATTCTAAAGCTGTGAGGTATGGCTTTGCAAATAATAAAGAGGGAAAGGTTAAAAACAGGGGTAGACATAATAATTGTATATGCAGTGACAAAAAAATAGGGGCTAACATTTTAAAGAATACATATATATTTTAAAGGGATCTGTACATCACCAAAAAGAGAGAAAACTAAGAAGTCAAGAGTGACAGAGGATTTATTATTATTGTTCTCTTTTACTAAAAAATGTATATAAGCTTCTATCTTGCAATGTCTAAAAAGCACAGAATATAGCAATGTCTAAAATAGCACAGAATATTTATTTTTTAGAACAAATACATCAGTCAAAAACAGACCAATTACTTCTTTATTCTCTTATATATCTTGATACTGAATTTAAATGACAGTAACCTTTACAATAGCCAATTTTAGCAATTTAGCTTTTTTTCTTCAATTTATTTGAAGAAGGCCCTTTTCTACTACAAGAAAAAACACTGTCCTAGCCATGTGCTAATTATTTGTACAATGCAAGCAAGTATACAGTGACATCTAGTGGTTGTAGTTAATTATGTTTTAATATTTACAGATAAGGCTCTAGTTTGTTAAATCCAAACTAATAATGTTTGATTTTCTATAACCTGGTGTCTTAAAAGTGAACACAAACTTTTAAGGGCCCTATACATACTTGCATCCACTGACACAGTTCATATAGGTGAATAGATATAAACATTTAAACACACACACACACACACCAAAACATGGACCCAAGGTTGGAGGCTTCATCCCACCCAATACTCTACAAAGCTTTTGGGTTCTGAAATGCCAGTTTATATATAAACTAAATATTAACTAATACAAATGCATGTATACACACTCATTTAGGAATATACACCCCTTCATACATGCCTTTATAAACATATGCATAAACTACTGTACATGGGTGGGGATGTAAGAATAGTGCAAAATCCACCCCCTCTGGTGATTCCTGCAAATTAGGGTTTCATTCCAATTCATGATGAATAAGTCTACTGCAAATCATATTTACATATTTACATAGTTAGTCAGGTTGAAAAAAGATACAAGTCCATCCAGTTCAACCAAAAAAAAAAACACACATATATATATATATACACATATACAAATATACATATATACATACACATACACACAACCAAATAATCCCATATGGAATCCTTCACCTACAGTTGATCCAGAGGAAGGCAAAAAACCCCAGCAAAGCGTGATCCAATTTGCTATAATGGGGGAAAAAATTCCTTCCTGATTCCCCGAGAGGCAATCGGATTCACCCTGGATCAACTTTACCTAAAAATGTTAGTACCCAGTTATATTATTCACATTAAGGAAAGAATCCAGGCCTTTTTTAAAGTAATCAACCGTGCTGGCCAAAACCACCCCTGGAGGGAGTCTATTCCACATTTTCACAGCTCTTACTGTGAAGAAACCTTTCCGTATTTGTAGATGAAATCTTTTTTCCTCTAGACGTAAAGAGTGCCCCCTTGTCCTTTGTGATGACCTTAAAGTAAATAATTCAACACCAAGTTCACTAAATGAACCACTTATATACTTGTACATGTTGATCATATCCCGCCTTAATCTCCTCTTCTCAAGAGAGAATAAATTCAGATCCTCTAATCTTTCCTCATAGCTGAGCTCCTCCATGCCTCTTATTAGTTTGGTTGCCCTTCTCTGCACTTTCTCCAGTTCCCCGATATCCTTTTTGAGAACTGGTGCCCAAAACTGAACTGCATATTCCAGATGAGGTCTTACTAATGATTTGTACAGGGGCAAAATAATGTCTCTATCTCTGGAGTCCATACCTCTCTTAATACAAGAAAGGATTTTGCTTAGTTTGGAAACCGCAGCTTGGCATTGCAAGCCATTATTAAGCTTATGATCTACCAAAACCCCCAGATCCTTCTCCACTATGGATTCCCCCAGTTGTACTCCCCCTAGTATGTACGATGCATGCATATTCTTAGCCCCCAAGTGCATAACTTTACATTTATCAACATTAAATCTCATTTGCCACATAGTCGCCCAATTAAACAGTGCATTGAGGTCTGCTTGTAAGTTGGAGACATCCTGCAAGGAAGTTATTGCACTGCATAGCTTGGTGTCATCTGCAAACACTGAAATTGTACTTTTAATCCCAGACCCTATATCATTTATAAATATATTGAAAAGTAAGGGTCCCAACACTGAACCTTGGGGTACACCACTGATAACCTTAGACCATTCAGAATAAGAATCATTAACCACTAATCTCTGAATTCGGTCTTTTAGCCAGTTTTCTATCCATTTACAAATTGTAGGGTGTTAAATTAGAACTCAAGAAAAATAGCTAATCGCAATTGAAATATACATTTTAACTGTATTACCTGTCAAAGGATTTATAATTCTGCACAGAAAATCTTGCAAAGTTACACATTTCACCCTGCTTTACTACTTCTTTTTTTAAAAAAGAAATGCTCTACTACTTCTTAGATAATCTCCCTACTCATTGCAAAGGTTTGATTATTCTAATTCATCATCCAGCAAGCCTGCTAGAGGCTGAGAGGTGGCATAGAAAGATGAAAGCCAGAATCATTGAGCATAGAATATGTTACCTTATGACTACTTGCATCCTATACCCATATTTAGGTCTGTAACTGTCTCTGTAAAAAGGGACAGCAAAAATATACAGGTAACATGGGCCATAGCCAGTTAAGGTAATATACAATATATAAGTAGCTAGGAGCTGGGTATCACACTCCTGGCAATAGAGACATTTATGCCTTCAGGTGTAATGCAACTGTTTCCCCTAGTGCCAATTTACTGTTCTGTGACTCTAATAGTAGCAAGAGAAATGCACTTGTGGGGTTGTAGTTTGCTTGTGAGGATTCGCCCTCTGGCTGCACTGCAGTAGAACTACACTTCCCATCTGACTGTGCAGCAGAGAAGGACTCCTGGGAGAAGAGGTGCCTTGTGGGAAAGACTATTTAATCAGAGGCTGGGGCCTAGCGCACTCTCTGGACACTGTGTAATGGTGGCTGAATCGCAGCCTACTCCCACAGATTGAGCAGTTCAGAAACCTTGCAGTACTTCAGTAAGCAACCTAAAATACCCGCCCTGCACCAAGCGGAGCCTGTTCCTGGGGCGATCGATCCGGGAGAATTGCGGAGAGAGGCGGTGGAAGCCGATCCTAGGAGCCAGAAGGCTGGAGTGACCAACATCAGCATCTCCATCCTTGTCATCATAATCATCCTGATAATCATCAGCAGTGAATACATCCTTTACATCCATTGATTCTGTGGGGTGAGTGGGCTGAAGCCCATTGTTACAGACACTGCATGCACATAACCTGATTCTGCATATTCACTGTAGTCAAGGCCTAGCTCATAACATTGGGGATACAAGTGGAATACAAGTGTTTAAACCCTAAACTGGTTTGCTGTTATTGGTAGTCCCCCAATCAAAGTCAGTGATCACTGTGAATCTTTCTGTGCATTGCTGCAGTAAGAGTGCTTTAAGCAAGCATAGTACACTTCCTGGAAATCTATTCTGTTGCATCAGCATTTGATTTTGGTATATACCATTTAAACTACAAAGATGATCTGAACTATCAAGCAAGGAACATTGAACTACAACTGCTCTTCAGCTGCCCCCCCCCCCCCACTTAGTGAGCATTTACGATTTGCTAGAGTATTTTATAGATTGCATTCACCTAAGAACACTCTCCTTTAGAGCAGGTTGAATACATCTGTAATTGTCATTCTAGTGGTGTACCTGTCCATCTATTATTTACTGGTTTATACCTGTTTATCTACTTTTGACTGGTTTATACCAGTTTATCTACTATTGACTGGTTTCTATCTGTTCATCTACTGTTGGTGGCTGTCAGGAGAGTGAACAGTAGTGGTTTGACATTTCAGTAGTCATTTATCTGCTCTCCTGTGCCCTACTCTCATGCACAGTATATAGATCTGTTTATGCACTTATTGGTTGAACCTATAAAGTTATAAGAAGTACATCTTGTTATTCACTGGTGTTTCATCATCATACTGTTGAGACTTATTTTATGTATCCTGTCAAGTTTCTCTTAAACAATATATTTTGAGTAAACATTATTGATTTTGTCAACTTTGTGTACTTCCTTCACTGTGTCCTATTTAAAGGGGAACTAACATTATGAGTGAGCCCAGTGTGTCAGGAGTGGCGGAGGACTCCCAGGGTCGGGGAAACCAGGGGGGATTGACTTATCTTGCGAGGCCCAAGGGGGCAACGCTACATTTGAGGGCTCGTCTGGGATCCCCCTCATGGTAAGCCCCAGCAAGTCCGATGAACCACCCAGAGAGAAGGAGAAGATGGACTCCGCTACTGCTGTCAAATGGGTGCAGGAAGAAGGGAGTTATCTGGAGTTGGCCAGTGTGCTAAAGCAGCTTGGAGTTGAATGGTCAGAGAAAGATTTATGGCTGATGAGAGGAGCTTTCCCTGGGAAAGTATCCTATGTAGTGGATCTGAAGCCTGAATATGGAGAAAGCCCCACCTATGCCCTACTAGAGTGCTGAGATAGCGTTCCAGCTAAACTTCGAGAAGAGACTGAGTCTAGCTGAAGGATTAGAAGCCTATGTGATACCTCTATGGACAGAAGGAGACTTATACCAGGAGGAGACTTGATGTGGCTCAATGAGTCCTGATGTGGAAGGAGGAGGAGCTGATACCACCAACAAAGGGATGCCTCCAGCTTCGTTCTATATGTATATGAGTCGTTTGGTGGAGAGTTTGACCAAGAGCAACGATATTACAGCCAATCAGGGCTATAGGAATCTGCAGTTCTTCTCAGGTCGCACCCCCACACCTACCTGAAGGTGAGGAAGAATTGGATGGATCAAGCTATTAAAATGCTGGAGGATTGGAATGTGCCGGGAGCAGTGAAGAGACAGAGAATAAGTGAGAGCTTGAGAAGTCCTCCTGTAGATATTATCCAACGTTTGAAGAGAGGAAAGCCTGAGTGTGTGGCCATGGATTACATTGTGTGCAGTGTATGGTAAGGTGGAGAAGATTCCTGATTTGATATACAAATTTGAGCACACCCACCAGTCCCGAGGAGAGAATATGTCTGCCTATGTTGTTATGGTGGACCGTGTCTTACATCAAATCATTTTAAAAAGGGGAATCGTACTGAAAGAAGCTGACAAAGTCAGATAGGAGCAAATTTTGCAGGGAGCAAGACCCAATCACCCTAGAGTGGTTTGATTGCTATTAAAAGGGATACAGACAGCACTAACTTACCCTGAACTGATGAAAATGGATAGGGAGGAAGAAGCCCTGTTGGATGAGAAGAATCAAGGACCACAAGAAGGAATCAATACTAACCCAAAGGCTGGGAAGGTGTCTGCTCAACCAGTGCAAATAGAGCCAGGGGTCTTTGAAGTGGACAGTGAAGAAGAGTCAGGGTGGGGGGGGGAGTACTAAAACCCATATGTCTTCACCTGTACTTGAAGAATCTCCAGTCAAGCTGCTCACTCAAGTGGCTCAGGCTCAAGATCAACTACAACAGACGTTGTTGTGGGTGATGGAAGCTCAAGTCACCATCGAGTTGGATAAAGATAAAACTGACCCTCGAAAATGCTTTAAGTGTGGGGAGTCTGGGCATTTCAGAAGACAGTATCCAAAGTTATTGAAAGCATTACAGCAGCTGCTATCCACTCAGAAGGCAGGAAACTTCAGAAGATCTCAGTGAAGCAGCCAACTGAGAACCCGAAGGAAGAACAGAGCTCCAAGAAACAAGGTAAAGGCAACCAAAGTCAGAGGTCAGGGTCTGAAGAAAGGGAAGAAGGGAGGGATATCTCCTAAAGCAACTAACCCGTCACCGGGGTCTGAGGGTCGGGTGCAGGGAGTCAATGCTCATTCACCACCCAGGTCTAGAGTTAGATCCTCTCAAAGTGGGCCAAAAAGAGACACTAATAACACATGAATGGTTAGGTTACCTGAGAAATTAATCGGGCCATCTCCTATTGTGTCAGTACAGGTGGAGGGTGTCTATACGAGAGCTCTTTTGGACACAGGAGCCCAAGTCACTTTACTCTACCGAGATTTCTACAATCAGTACCTAAAGCAAATTCCTCTGAACAAGCTTGAAGAGTTAGAGATTTGGGGAATTCAGACTGACAAGTGACCATATGATGGATACATCCCCATAAGAATTTACTTAGGACCAGCAGCAACAGGGAAGGTTGAGATGTTTGACACCCTCGCCGTGGTGTGTCCCAGGCCTCCAGGTGCCGAACAAAGTTCCATGCTGATTGAGACAAATACAGACTTGCTGGAGAGGGTAATAGGAGAAGATGGGACGGTGCTAATGGAGGTTCACCCAAAATTATATCAGGCTTGCCAGCAGGTGATTAAATAGAAAAATACTCCAGCCCATGGAGTAGGGCGAATATGGAAGCTGGATATGAGAAAGAAAGTGCTCCAACTGGGCGAGGTTGCTTGCATGAAGGCCATTGTGAAACTCCTTTGGGATCACCCAGGGCCCTTAGTTGTGCTGGAGACAGATGCACAAACTGAAGCAGCTGGCATAGCAATGGTTCCTGAGTTGGTTTCTACTAGAGTTGAGCGAACACCTGGATGTTCGGGTTCGGAGGGTCCAAATGAACTTTGGAAAAAAGTCTGGGTTCGGCACCGAACGTTGCCCGAACGTTATCCCGGACCCCGAACCCCATTGAAGTCAATGGGGACCCGAACTTTTGGGCACAAAAGTGGCTGTAACAAAGTCCTGGCAAGTGCTAGAGGGCTGCAAAAGGAAGTAAAATGGGGGTAAGAGTAGGGCAAGTGCCCTACAAAAAAATGGGGATAGGGAAAATAAATTAAAATCAAATAAAAAATGGGAAGGGGGGGTGAATGTGGAGTAGGAGCCTAGAGGTTGACTAGGCCGTGACCATGGCAGTGTAGGTGGAAGTGGCGGTGGTCGGGGAGGAGGAGGAGGTAGCCAACACTGTATTTTTTTTTTTGTTTGTTTATAATTGGGGTAGCCCCCAAAATATTGAGACCTATTCAAAAAAACAAGTATACGAATGGCTGTGTGAGTCCGGTCTAAATTTTTATTCTGCACAAGGTACAGACAAGTCTTGTGGGATCCATGCCTGGTTCATTTTAATAAAGGTTAGCTTGTCCACATTGGCTGTGGACAAACGGCTGCACTTGTCTGTGATAACGCCTTCTGCCGTGCTAAGCACACGTTCAGACAATACACTGGCTGCAGGGCAGGCCAGAACCTCCAAGGCATAAACGGCAAGCTCAGGCCATGTGGCCAATGTGGAGACCCAGAAGTTGAATGGGGCAGACCCATCAATCAGTACGTGTAGGCGTGTGCACACATACTCTTGCACCATGTTGCTGAAATGCTGCCTCCTGCTAAGACGTTGTCTATCGGCTGGTGGTGCTGTTTGTTGTGGCGGGCTGCTGACAAAGCTTTACCACATTTCGGCCATGCTAACCCTGCCTTCTGAGGTGCTGGCGGTGGCACAGCTGCGTTGATGGCCTCTTCCTCCTCCTCCTCCTCTGACTTCGCCTTGTGCGTCCGCTGAGCCCCCGGTGTCATTTGGGAATGCCCTCAGCAGCGCGTCTACCAGTGTGCGCTGGTAGTCGCGCATCTTCCTCTCACGCTCCAGTGAGGGAATTAAGGACGGCACGTTGTCCTTGTAACGGGGATCCAGCAGCGTGGCCACCCAGTAATCAGAAGAAGTTAAAATGTGGGCCACTCGGCTGTCGTTGCGCAGGCACTGCAGCATGTAGATGGCCATGTGTGCCAGGCTGCCCAGAGGCAAAGACAAGCTGTCCTCTGTGGGAGGTATATCATCTGTGTCCTCTGTATCCCCCCAGCCACGTTCCAGTGATGCCCACGAGCTGCATTGGGTGCCACCCTGCTGCAATTCCTCCTCCTCATCATCTTCCTCGTCCTCCTCATCCTCCAGAACTGTGCCCTGGCTTGAATATTTTTGACCTGGCCTATGCTGGTGCAGGAACCCACCCTCCGAGCCACTTGCGAATGACTGGCCTGATAACCGTGGAAATGACCCCTCTTCCTCCTCCTCCTCCTCATCATCCTCCTGTGCCACATCCTCTTCCATCATGGCCCGAAGTGTTTTTTCAAGGAGACATAGAAGTGGTATAGTAACGCTGAGAACAGCGTCATCGGCACTGGCCATGTTGGTGGAGTACTCAAAACACTGCAATACGGTATACAGGTTTCGCATGGAGGCCCACTCGTTGGTGGTGAAGTGTTGCTGTTCTGCGGAGCGACTGACCCATGCGTGCTGCAGCTGAAACTCCACTATTGCCTGCTGCTGCTCGCACAGTCTCTCCAGCATGTGCAAGGTGGAGTTCCACCTTGTGGGCACGTGGCATATGAGGCGGTGAGCGGGAAGGCCGAAGTTCCGCTGCAGCGCAGACAGGCAAGCAGCAGCAGGGTGAGAACGCCGAAAGTGTGCACAGACGGCCCGCACTTTATGCAGCAGCTCTGACATATCCGGGTAGTTTTTTTAGAAAATTCTGTACCACCAAATTCAGCACATGCGCCAGGCAAGCATGCGCGTCAAACCGGCTCGGCCCAGAGCCGCTATGAGATTTCGGCCATTGTTGCACACCACCAGGCCGGGCTTGAGGCTCAGTGGCAACAACCACTCATTGGTCTGTTGTTCAATGCCCGTCCACAGCTCCTGTGCAGTGTGGGGTTTATCCCCCAAACGTATCAGTTTTAAAACAGCCTGCTGTCATTTCCACCTGGATGTGCTGATGTTGGTGTTGAAGGTGTTACGCTGAGCGGATGAGTGGGTGGTCGAGGAGGAGGAAGCGCAGTAGGAGGAGGAGGCAACAGGAGGCAAAGAGAAATGCCCTGCAATCCTCGGTGGTGGAAGGACATGTGCCAAATGGCTAGCCGGCTCAGGCCCACCCGCCACTACATTTGCCCTGTGTGCAGTTAGCGAGATATAGCGTCCCTGCCCGTACTTACTGGTCCATGTATCAGTGGTTATGTGGACCTTGCCACAGATGGCATTGCGCAGTGCACACTTGATCTTGTCCCTGACTTGTTTGTGCAGGGAAGGGATGGCTCGTCTGGAAAAGTAGTGGCGGCTGGGAACCACGTACTGTGGGACAGCCACCGCCATCAGGTGTTTGAAACTGTCCGTGTCCACCAGACGGAATGACAGCATTTCAAAGGCCAGGAATTTTGAAATTCAGGGCCAGGGATCGCGGGTGGGTAGGGTGGTACTTCCTCTTTCTCTCCAGTGTTTGGGAGATGGACAGCTGTAAGCTTCCATGGGGCCATGTGGAAATGCTTGGGGACGGTGGCGGACATGGTGGCGTTGCTGTCATATCGTCTGACTTTGTTATTTAATCAGTTCCAATGCACTTGTGTTACAGAACACCAAAATGCATGGTGTGCTGTGTTGCCACACATGTTGCATATGCATTTTCTTGGATGGTTTGATGCATTGCTAGCCCATTCAAGTTCTTTAAAAAGCACCTACAAGCATTTGGTCTGTTTTGCTGCATTTCATTGGCACGGGTAAGGCTGTATTTCATGGCACTGGTATATGCTGTATTTCATGGGCACTGGTATATGCTGTATTTCATTGGCACTGGTATATGGCTGTATTTCATGGCACTGGTATATGGCTGTATTTCGTGGGCACTGGTATATGCTGTATTTCATTGGCACTGGTTTATGGCTGTATTTCATAGGACTGGTATATGCTGTATTTCATTGGCACTGGTATATGGCTGTATTTCAAGGACACTGGTATATGGCTGTATTTCATGAGCACTGGTATATGGCTGTATTTCATGGACACAGGTACATGGCTGTATTTCATGGACACTGGTATATGGCTGTATTTCATGGGCATTGGCATATAGCTGGATTTTATGGACACTGGCATATGGCTGTATTTTATGGACACTGGTATATGGTTGTATTTTATGGACACTGGTATATAGCTGTATTTTATGGGTACTGGTAAATACTTTAGTACACCATTTGGTTCAGAATATTTTTTTCTTGTTTTCCTCCTCTAAAACCTAGGTGTGTAGTATGGTCAGGTGCATCTTATGGAACGAAAAATACGGTACATCTTCTTATTCGCTGGTGTTTCATCATCATACTGTTGAGACTTATTTTATGTATCCTGTCAAGTCTGAGTTCCTCTTAAAAATATATATTTTGAGTAAACAGTATGGATTTCCTCAACTTTGTGTACTTCCTTCACTGTGTCCTATTTAAAGGGGAACTAACATTATGAATGAACCCAGTGTATCAGGGGTGGTGGAGGAGTCCCACGGGCAGGGAAACCAGGGGGGATTAACTTGTCTTGTGACCCCCAAGAAGGGGGCAGCGCTACATATACATAGCTCCCGTCTGTCTCTGATTTCGAGGGACTGCCTGTGATTTGGAGCAAAGTCTCTGTCCCTCTTTGCTCCTCATTTGTCCCTCATTTTGGTCTGATCTATATAATTGTCTATAAAATGCACTTTTTATCTTTCAAAAAGTGTTTCCCAGTGATAAACATTTCATCCAATATCTAAATTGCTGCATTTGTACATTTCAAAAGCCAGCATTATGCACCCCCATCACCTGCATTCTGTGCATTGCACTCCCCTCCCATGCATTCTGTGTATTACACCCCTGTCCCCTGAATGCTGTGCATTACACTCCCGCCCCCTGTATTCTGTGCATTGCACTCCCATCCCCTGCATTCTATACATTGCACTCCCCTCCCCTGCGTTCTGTGCATTAAAACCCTGTCCCCTGCGTTCTGTGCATTACACTCCCATCCCCTGCATTCTGTGCATTGCAGTAGTTTAATCCATTTTGGGGGTCTTACAACAAGACATTTCAGATGAGATCGTAGATTCAAATAAAAGGTGCTTTAATCACTGCAGTGGAGAATAACAGCACAATAGCTCAATTCATGCGAACTGAGGGAAAGTGAATGTGATTCTAACTTTATGATTACAGGTTATACAATATATACTTACGAATATGCATAAAGTATGGGTGTGTTCATAGTGTATTCTAGGTGTGATCGTAAAACATAGTCCAATCCATATTCATATCTTCTTATTAGCGATCAAGCAATTAAATGGGTGGTTTTCCCATGTGACCTATAGAAAATGAAATGATACATTGCAGTGCCATGGCAGTTCTAGTTTAAACTGTTTTTTTTACAAGAAGTCCATCTTGAAGCGAAAAGGGAGTGAGCTGGTGCTTTTTATCTCAGCAGTGAAGGTCAGCCTGGTCTAGAACTTCTGTGTCTGAAAGAAACAAGCAAGTGCATTATGAATTCTTAAAGTGACAGTCTATATCTATACAGTATATATCTGTGTATACATAGCTCAACATTATCAGACCCCTATATTTTTACTCATTTCCCTCCTCTTGACCCCTATGGTGGGGTCACTATCATATCTTCCCTGCCTAATATGACACCAGAGGGTCCACAGTACTACTTCACTTCTAAGTGGAGTAAAGCTCTTCTTAGGGTCCTTTCACACGAGCGGATTGTTCAGCTCCGCCTGTCAGCTTTTCAGGCGGACCCGAACGGACGCTCCATTGTCCTCTATGGAGCGACGGATGTCAGCGGTGACATGTCCGCTGACATCCAACCCACTCTGATCCGCCAAAAACAGACGGATGGAAACCCTATTCTCCATCCGTCTGGCGGTTCGGATCAGATGACCACGGACAGGCGGTCCGTGTTCATCCGATCCTTCATAGAGGAGAATGGAGCTGTGACAGGTCAGTCTCTGCATGGAGTGCAGAGACTGTCCTATCATCTGCTGGCTCAGCGGGGATAAACGGATTGATCCCCGCTGAGCAGCAGAGTCCATCAAAACGGGTTCCACTCGTGTGAAAGGGGCCTTAGGGTGTATGTGGATACATATCTTTACTCATTCGCATCACCCATCTTGACATCATATGAATTTGCTAATCTGACTATCTGATAACACTTTATCTTTTCCCTGGGGTCATTTTCTTCAGTTCTAACTGCCATTGCAGCTATTTTTTGTATTCCACATTTAGCACACCTGAAAAACAGATAAGCAAGCAAGCTTTCTGACAATGATTTCTGCGAGGACAAAGAGAATTTGTTGAATCCATCCAATAAATCAATCCAATCACCAAGTATACTCCAATTACTGCCCTTTTCAGGGGTGTTAAGATCAATGGCCTGTTTTCTTAGCTTCTCTGTCTTCTGGAGATGTGCTCCTATCATGTCTTGTGTATTAGGTTCTACAAACCAGGAACAACAGGCAGTATCGTTTACAAGTATGCAAATACCTACTTCTTTGGCCAACAGATAGTCTAAGGCCAATTTAGTTTGCAGGGTAAGCTTGTGTAGTAATCTGAGATCTGCAGCTATTTCCTTGACCGCATTCTCAGTTTCATTAAACATCTGGTCAACTAATGTACTATAATTGTAAAACGCATTTTCCAATTTATTGATTACATTTATACCTCCCCCAGACATTACAGGAAACCATGCCCATACTTTATCTCCAGTATTGTACACAGCTCTACATTCTCTTGCAGGCATGGGTTGGTAGTGGTCCTCTAAATGATTCATTGCTACCTTATATACCAACCACAAAAAGGGATGATGCTAATGTTCCAATATAACTGGTACCATAACTATGGGGAGGTAACCACTTATATGCCTTTTGACCACAGATAAGATAGTAAGGGTCTACTAGTATATATGGCGTGAAAAGTCTATGACCAGGGCAGCGTACATATTCCCGAATCTGATAATTGTAACATCTGGCTGCAGAAACGTTTATAATTCTAGGATATTGCCACATTCCAGCATGGATTAGATAAAACAGATTTTGATCAAATTGGGGAAAGTTATCTACTTCAGGTTGGGCATAACCCCATGAAGGCGCGATAGGATTTATGTTTATGTTAATAACCTGGCTTCTATAGTTTCTAGGTAAATGCGTCCCTGTGCAATCTCTGGGGGCTAAAAACGATTCTTCTGACTTAATGATTTTACCATCTCTATGCATGGAGTAATCTGGGATTGTCATGTTTCCTATTACAACAGCACCGTGTATACCTTTTGTCGCTGCTGAACAAGGGGACATTCCCAAGGGCCTCAGGTTATATTTAGCATAAGATGTGTTCTCATAATAATAGAACATTTGTGGTATGTCTAGGCATACTAGTATTTGGGCAGCCTTGTATTGTTTAAAATCAGAGTGGCGGTAAATGGGCTTAACGTCTGGGGCCTGACTAAGGCCAATTTCTGTCTTGACCCATAAAGGTACAGTTTTCCAGGTGGTTAAATTAATGGGAATAGGTACCAGGTGTATGCTTTTTTGAACTGTCTGGCCTATGTGAACAGATCCAGCAATTACTCAAGTTACCCCTTATGCCCACCATCATGTGTAATTTGTACAGTTGGTTTTCGTCTATAGCCTTGACTGCTAAGATCAAGTAAAGGAATAGCTGTAGTTTACTCATCTTTTAAAGTTGGCTGTACTTTCTTGCAATGGCTGGAATGTATCCAAGTCTGCTTTCCTTCCAACTTCACAGCCATGGCAGTTGTCAGGAGTACTTGGCAGGGTCCTTCAAACTTTGGTCCCAAGGGCACCTTCACGTGTTCTTTAACCAGGACCCAATCACCTGGTTGTAAATCATGTGTTCCAGTTACTTGATCTGGATCTGGAATAGAATCAAAAACAAGCTTGTGCATAGCGGTTAGTTGCTTGTGCAAGGCAATTACATAAGAAACAAGATCATTATACATTACAACAGTCTGGTGTGGAAAATACAACCCTGTCTTAAGTGGGCCCCCAAACAAAATGTCATAAGGGCTCAAGTTCTCAGACAAGTAGGGGTAGTCCTGATGCTTTAAAGAACCAGAGGCAACAGTTCTGGCCACTGTTTCCTTACTGACCCTTCCTCCTTTTCCTGCATTAGCTTGGCTAGCCTATTTTAAATTAGCCCATTATATCTCTCTACTTTTCCTGAACTCTGAGGATGATAAGGGGTATGAAAGGCCTGTTCAATTCCCAAGTCCTTGCATATTATTTGCATAATCTGTCCAGCGAAATGTGTTCCTCGGTCGCTCTCAATGGTTTCAGGAACTCCAAAACGGCACATTATTTCGGAAAGGAGCTTCTTTGCGGTTATCTTGGCATCTGCTTTAGTCACCGGCCAGGCCTCTACCCAATGTGAAAACATGTCTATGCACACCAGAACATATTGGTATTGCCCTGAGTGGGCAATTGGATGTAATCAATCTGAAGTCTTTGGAAAGGGAAAAGTGGCTTGGCCAAATGTCTCTGTGTTACTCTGGTTGGTTTTCCTGGATTATTTTTAGCACAAATTATGCATCCCTCAACAAAGAATTGACATGCGTTTCTAGAGTACTTAATAAACCATACAGCCTTTTCAATATTTCTCTCCATTGCCTTAGGGCCTACATGACCGGGCCATGGGCTAATTGCATGATCATCTTCTCAGTTTGAGGTGGAACACATATTCCATTTTCCCCTGCACAAGAGTTCATCTTGGTCCTTCTTTGCTCCGTCCCTTTCCATGATTTCATACCAATCATCGGGCGCAGCTTCTTGCAATTTCTTAACCACTTGACAACTGGGCACTTAAACCCCCTTCCTAAACAGACCAATTTTCAGCTTTCAGCACTCTCACAATTTGAATGACAATTACTCAGTCATGCAACATTGTACCCATATGAAATTTTTGTCATTTTCTTCACACAAATAGAGCATTCTTTTAGTGGTATTTAATCAGTGCTGGGTTTTTTATTTTTTGCGCTATAAATGAAAAAAGACCGCAAATTTTGCAAAACATTGCATTTTTCTTAATTTCTGTTATAAAGTTTTGCTAATTAATAATTTTTCTTCATGCATTTTTGCTAAAATTTATACTGCTACATATTTTTGGTAAAAATAATCCAAATAAGTGTATATTATTTGGTATTTGAGAAAGTTATAGAGTCTACAAGCTATGGTGGCAATCATTGAAAATTGATCACACCGGATCACACCTGATATACTGACGGCCTATCTCATTTCTTGAGACTCTAACAAGCCAGGAAAGTACAAATACCCCCTAAATGACCCATTTTTGGAAAGTAGACATTCCAAGGTATTTAGTAAGAGGCATGGTTAGTTTTTTGAAGTAGTCATTTTTTTCCCACAATTCTTTGCAAAATGAAGATTTTTTTTTCCCCACAAAATGGTCATGTTAACAGGTTATTTCTCTCACATGGCATGTGCATACCACAAATTACACCCCAAAATACATTCTGCTACTCCTTCTGAGTATGGCGATACCAAATATGTGAGACTTTTACACAGCCTGGCCACATAGCCTGGCCCAACATTGAAGTAGCACCTTCAGGCATTGTAGGAGCATAAATAACACATCTCATTACTCAATCACCTATTACACTGTTGAAGGCCCTGGAGCACAAGAACAATGGAAACGCCCACAAAATAACACCATTTTGGAAAGCTAACACCCCAATGTATAATCTATGAGGCATAATGAGTCTTTTGAATGGTTCATTTTTTTCCAGAAGTTTTTGGAAAATGTGGAAAAAAAATGAAAGTGCATTTTTTTTTCCACAAAGTTGTCCATTTATAAGATATTTCCAACACATAGCATGTACATATCCAAAATGACACCCCAAAATGCATTCTGCTACTCCTTCTGAGTATGTTGATACCAAATGTGTGAGACTTTTACATAGCCTGGCCCAACATTGAAGTAGCACCTTCAGGCGTTCTAGGAGCATATTTTACACCTCATTACTCAACCACCTATTACATTTTTGAAGGCCCTGGAGCAGCAGAACAATGGAAACACCCACAAAATGACCCCATTTTGGAAAGCTAACACCTCAACGTATAATCTATGAGGCATAATGAGTCTTTTGAACGGTTCATTTTTTTCCAGAAGTTTTTGGAAAATGTGGAAAAAA
>BLSH010092943.1:198798-228697 GCA_018402905.1 Glandirana rugosa
TTTTCTTTATCATCTCTGTTTCTGGGAAGGTAGGTTTTTCGGTGTTGTCCAACGGGGGAATGGGGGTAGAGGATGTCATGGGAGAATACGTCGGGTGGAAGGAGGAGGAAGTCCAATGGTCCGTGTGGGACGTAGATTACAACGTCCCGTTCCTGAAATATCCCCCCAGTACTCCCGGATCTTCAATATCGGTGGGTTCTTCTTTTACTTCGACTTAATCCGAATTCTAATCTCAACTAGCTTGGAGACCTTCAAGCCCAAGACGTCCAAGCCGGTTTGAAGTCATTTTTCGACTCTTACCCCCATTTTCCTTCCTTTTGCAGACCTCTAGGACTTGCCAGGACTTTGTTACAGCCATTTTTGTGCCTAAAAGTTCGGGTTCCCATTGATTTCAATGGGGTTTGAGGTCCGGGACAAAGTTCGGGTCAAGTCCGATCCCGAACCCGGACTTTTTACTGAAGTTTGGCCGAACCTGCAGAACCCGAACTTCCAGAGGTTCGATCAACTCTAATCTTAAGCCTAATTCAGCTTCATTTTCTTCTTGGGTGGCTATAACTTCTAGGCCCTCATGACCCCCCTATAAAGTCCTTGCCCTGCAACATTAGATGCAGGGTGTGCCTGGTAACCTGAAGGAGGAGGAAGGTGGGCTGCATAAGAGGGTACTGTAGGAGATGGGGGTAAGGGGGCAACCTGTTGTGGCTTTTTGGATGGAAGGGTCTTTGTCTCTACTATTTCTTTTTGATCACAATCACTGTCCTCATTCTCACTTTCTTCTTTATTTTTCGTTCTGCCCTTCCCTTTAGCTTTACCTCGCTTACTTCTCCTAGGGCTTACATTGTCCCAGGACAGATGTAAAGCTTCAACCATCTCTGACAGGTTCCGTTCACATATCTTTCCATTTCTTGAACATTTAGATAACACTTGCACTGCTTGGTCTAATTCTTTTTTAGTAGGCTCATCAGTAATACACGTTAGGAAGGAATTTTTTCCCCCGTTATAGCAAATTGGATCACGCTTTGCTGGGGTTTTTCGCCTTCCTCTGGATCAACTGTGGGTGAAGGATTGTATATGGGATTATTTGGTTATGTATATATATATATATATATATATATATATATATATATATATATATATATATATATATATATATATACGTTTTCTTTTGGTTGAACTAGATGGACTTGTGTCTTTTTTAAACCTGACTAACTATGTAACTATGTAACTATGTTGACAGGCTCATAACTAGTCAAAGTTTCATCACATTGTTTATTGATAAGAAGTCCATCTTGAAGCAAAAAAGGAGTGAGCTGGTGCTTTTTATCTCAGCAGTGAAGGTCAGCCTGGTCTAGAACTTCTGTGTCTGAAAAAAACAAGCAAGTGCATTATAAATTCTTAAAGTGACAGTCTATATCTATATATATCTGTGTATACATAGCTCAACATTATCAGACCCCTAAATTTTTACTCACACTCCTATTCCCTGCATTCTGTGCATGGCACTCCTGTCCCCTGCATTCTGTGCATTAAACTCATGTCCCCTGCATTCTGTGCATTACACTCCCATCCCTTGCATTCTGTGCATTGCACTCCTGTCCCCTGTATTCTGTGTATTACACCCCAGTCCCCTGCATTCTGTGCATTACACCCCTGTCCTCTGCATTCTGTGCATTACACTCCTGCCCCCTGCATTCTGTGCATTACACTCCCATCCCCTGCACTCTGTGCATTACACTCCTGTCCCCTGCATTCTGTGCATTATATACTCCCATCCCCTACATTCTATGCATTGCACTCTCATCCCCTGCATTCTGTGCATTACACCCCTGTCCCCTGCATTCTGTGTATTACACCACTGTCTCCTGCATTCTGTGCATTAAACCACTGTCCCCTGCATTCTGTGCATTACATTCCCATCCCCTGCTTTTTGTGCATTGCACTCCCGTCCAACGCATTATGGGCATTACACTACCATCCCCTGCATTCTGTGCATTACACTCTCGCCCCCTGCATTCTGTGCATTACACTCCCATCCCCTGCATTCTGTGCATTGCACTCCCATTCCCTGCATTCTGTGCTTTGCACTGCTGTCCACTGCATTCTGTGCGTTACACTCTTGTCCCTTGCATTCTGTGCATTGCAGTCCTGTCCCCTGCATTCTGTACATTAGTAATAGAAGAAACAGTGCTGTTTCTTCTGTTACTAATTCCAGAATCTTGACAGGGATATACTTATACAGCAGCAGCCGACACAAATAGCATTTCCATTCCTGGCACGAGTGCACATTAATATATATTCTGCATTACACTCCTGTCCCCTGCATTCTGTGTATTAGACCCCTGCCCCCTGCATTCTGTACATTACACCCCTGTCCCTTGCATTCTGTTTTTGCATTACACTCCCGTCCCCTGCATTCTGTGCATTACACTCCCGTCCCCTTCATTCTGTGGATTACAGCCAGCAGGGCAATAACTTCTATGCAAGATTGATGTGAAAACCTTGCAAGAAGATCTAAACAAAGTAATGAGGTGGGCAACTACATGGCAAATGAGGTTTAATGTGGGGAAATGTAAAATAATGCATTTGGGTGCCAAAAATATGAATGCAGTTTACTCACTAGGTGGAGAACCCCTGGGGGAATCTAGGATGGGAAAATAATCTGGGCGTCCTAGTAGATGACAGGCTCAGCAATGGCATGCAATGTCAGGCTGCTGCAAGCAAAGACAACAGAATATTGGCATACATTAAAAAGGGGATTAACTCCAGAGATAAAACACTCTGGTCCTGCCGCATCTTGAGTATGCCGTTAAAATTCTGTATGAAGCAACAAAAGAGAGGTTTGTGACTTTAAATGAAGTAGTGCCCAAAGGGGGTCACTACCTCCATCCCTATCAATACACAATAAGGCAAGGGTAGGACTTTAAATGAAATGTGCGCTTGCAACGTATGTAAAAATTGGAAATATGTTTATTCATGCATGTAGTCATACCTGATATTGGGTACGTGAGTAAAATACCACAGAGTATAGACATTAAAAATGAATATTGCACATAATGAAAAATCACATAATGTATACAAACATGCATGCATGGGTGGAAGTTGAAATTCGCCAAGGACTGATGATCCCTATCTGCATAAAAACTGTATAGTCATGATTGAATGCAAAAGTACAGACCACACTGGTACACGTGTAATAATGTAAACATGGAACACATAAAAAAATAATTATATAAAAGTGTAGATGTACATCACGGCTAATGTAAGCCCGACACGTTTTGTGGCTTTGGCCGCTCTTCAGGGGCAGGCACATGATAAAAAACTGCAATGAAAAATTGGATGTCTTAGTGGTCTATTAAATTTAGGATGGAAAAATGTATAGGCGAGAGAAAGGTTCAAAAGAGCCCTCCCATCTATACTTACCAGTGGGCTGCGAGCTGGCGGTCCACCTCCAAAACCAGGGGGAAGACCCCCATGAGATACATCATCCCGGGGACTGTGGCAAGCTAACCCCACAACTAAAACCCCCAAAGGCACTCCCAGGAGCTGAGAATGGGTAGACATGATCGTCCAGTGTGGACAAGAATGGGACCAAACCATGTTGTAGGGATATCTGAAATTATATGGAAGTGATAAGTGTAACAGGATGTATCTGTATAATGAGTCAGAGAACAACAGTGAAGGGTGATGGAGAAGGATGATGCATCTACCAAAGGAAGGGGACTGCACTCTTGTTACTTTTTCTTCTGTTTTCTCACTTCCCCTTCCTTTGGTAGATGGGTCATCCTTCCCAATCCCCCTTCACTGTTATTCTCTGACCCTCACTGGTGACCCCTTTAGGGGGTGTCCCATTATACAGATACATCCTGTTACACTTGTCACTTCCATATAATTTCAGATATCCCTACAACATGGTTTGGTCCCATTCTTGTCCACACTGGACGATTACATCTGCGCATTCTCAGCTCCTGGGAGTGCCTTTGTGGGTTTTAGTCATGGGGTTAGCTTGCCACAGTGCCCGGGATGATGTATCACATGGGGGGCATTCAGGTACTAATTAATCTTAGTTTCATCCTTCCAAAGAATACTTTTCCAGAACTGGTCTGGCTTTTTTAGATGTTTTTTAGCAAAGTCTAATCTGGCTTTTCTATTCTTCTGGCTTATGAATGGTTTGAGCCGTGTTGTGGACCCTCTGTATTTGTTCTTGTGAAGTCTTCTCTTCATTGTAACAATGGGAATTTATATTTTTTAAATGCCATTTTAAATTATATGTGGTTATAAATAAAATGTATTACCTTCATCAGTGGTGCCTATAAAGTCCATTTTTCCAGTCACTTATTCCCATTATTTCATAGATAGGACGTAGCACTTAACTACCTCATTGTACACCCACAGTACCATCCTGTGTTGGCGTACATAGTTTGTCATTCTCTTGATTGTAGACTTTGACATTGATATGCCCACCTCCTGGAGAGTGTCCTTCACTTGTCTGGATGTTGTGAATGGGTTTTTCTTTACCATAGAGAGGATCCCATGGTCATCCACCATTGTTGTCTTCCGAGGACGCCCAGGCCTTTTTATGTTGCTGAGCTCACCAGTGCGTTCCTCTTTCTTCAGAATGTACCAAACTGTTGATTTGGCTACTCCTAATGTTGCTGCAATCTCTCTGATGGATTTGTTTAGTTTTTGAAGCCTTACAAGGGCCTCTTTCACTTTGCATGGACAGTTCCTTTGAACGCATGATGTAGGTTTGCAGCAATAGATTCTAAATGCAAATACCACATTTAGAATCAAGTCCAGATGTTTTAACAACAGCTTACTTGATGAAGAAATAGTGAAATAGTAGCCCACACCTGGCCATGAAACAGCTTTTGATTCAATTGCCAAATTACTTTTGGTCCATTGAAAACGGGGGGTTGGCTATTCTTAAGAGCTGCAATTCCTAAACCCTTCCTCTGATTGGCATATACATTAAACCTGAGAGTGTGCACTTTCAGCCCATATCCATTATATAAATATAGCTTGAATATGTTTTGGTAAATACCTGAAAAAAATCTAAAATTGTGCCTGTGTCCAAATATATATGGACCTAACTATATCTCTCAACAAGCCTTGGACCTCTCAAAGTAACCTATGCACATATTCCCCTCTCCGCATTGCAAATCATCTGCAAATATTTATCTCTATCCACCTGGATAACAGCTGGGATTCACAAACTAATAGATCTCTATGGGAAAGACATCCTATGCACCTTTCAAGGCCTGCACACTAAATACAAAATTCAAAACCTGGACTTCTATATATACCTTCCGGTATACCACGTGCCCTCAAATCCGCTCATTGGTCAGACTCAAACCTAGAGACAGATAGTTCACATTCTTATGAACAAACATCCCTAGTCCATAAAGGGATATTGCATCTTTTTTAAATGCTACCATTACCACCAAATAACCAATGCAGAAATGGGAGTGCACACTAAATTTCTCTGCGGATTTGACAATCTGGCAAGCAGAAGTTAGGAGCCTCACCCACTGGAAATCAGCTCAAAAACTTCTTCATCATTGGTATTATACACCAGTGAAACTCTGCCAACTTTTTCCCTCCCACTCCCCCACCCCCTCCCACCTGTTGAAGAAATTACGGCTGTATAGGGTCATCTACCCAGCCTTATCAGTCTTTTGGAACGATGTACATTATTTTATTACAAAACTCACTGGTATATACTGTGACATCAGACCTCAGCTGGCCTTGCTGGGATTGGGATTCGAGGTTTGGCCTTGACCTTTTCACTCTATAGTAACACACATCCTTATTGTAGCATGCTTTTCATCACATGTAAATGGAAAAACATTTCCCCTCCTACAGACCAGCAATTTATTATAATTCTTAATCAACACCAACACCTGGAACACATGTTCAATAAAGCTCACCTAACCATGTGCTCTTTTGTCATAGATTGGGCTCCCTGGCTAAAGGACCCCAGAAGTGTCCCACTGACCTAACAGCCTCTCTCCATCCTCTAGTGCATTTTGTGCTTTCACGTAAAGATCTTACTACCAGCAATGACTGCACTATATTATATGAGTGCAGGCATTTATTACTGATCACTTAGAACTACTGATTTTTATTCTGTGCTTTTTTCGTGTCCTCTTCTCAAGCACTGTCACTATCTTCTGCATGATGTGATACCAAAATATAATCAGTGCAATACAGGAATATAAATGTTAAATAAATACAGTGAAGTAAACAATATAATTGACAAAATGTTAGTAGCCCTCAATTGGGCTGATAGTGATTGCTGCCAAACACCCTTCAGAGTGTATCCACTTGTGACTCTATATGCAAAATGAATAACCAAAAACTGGTGTAGCGCAACCCAAAATGAAAACAAAAAGTTCATTAAAGTCCAAAATAGTGAAAAATCTTCCACATCGGTACAATTCCTCCGGAGGTGTATAAACTGCCCTTTTGGAATATTTAGGATCGCAACTGCCCAAAGAAATAAAACTGTTCCTATCTTAAAATGATTTGTTGTATGTAAAGTATTCCCTTTCCTAAGAATTTCTAAATCCAAGAATGTCACCCTTTCTTTATCCACATGCCAGGTCAATATTATATTCTTATTGTTTCCATCCAGCTTGGACAAACAATTGTTTTATTGTTGCCTCTTCTCTTTGCCAGATCAAAAACACGTCATCTATATAACATCTGTAACAAAGTAACGCACAGGATGTTTCTGTAAAAATAGCTTCTTCCTCCCAGCGGGCCATAAATAAGTTGGCCACACTGGGAGCGAAGCGAGCCCCCATGGCTACACCTTTGATCTGATGGTAATACTGGTTGGCATACCAAAAATAGTTATGCCCTAGTCCATATGTCAAACTTTCCAATTATAAATCTTTTGTGTCTCTTAGCCAGATTTGAGGAACCAAGAGCCCAGCTCATGGTTTCTGTGGCCTCCCAGTGTCCCATAATGGTATACAGCGAACCTACGTCTGCTGTTACCAAAAAACATTGACCACTGATATTAATATCATTCAGAATCTGCAACATATGTTGGTGTCCTTCAAATGCCTTAGTGGATACAACTAAAAGCTAAAGATGGATATCTACGTATTGGCCTAACCAGGGGCTGACAATGACTCTATGCCAGGGGTATCAAACTCAAATTCATTGGGGGCCGCATCAGCAATATGGTTGTCCTCAAGGGGCCACTTGCATATCTAAGAGTATGTATCTACTCTTTATCATATTACATAAAATATAAAATACAGGCAAGGGTGGGTCTTTAAATGAAGTGTGCACTTGCAAAGTATGTAGAGTAAAAAAATATATATTTTTATTTATGAATGTAATCATATCTAGTATCTGAATTCATGAGTAATAAATATACAAGACATTGACCATAAATTCATATTTGTACATAGTAGTAAAATTCATATATTATACATACTGTATATACATGCATGTGTAGAAAAATTATCCATAGGCCAAAGACTGGTGGTCCCTATTTTAATGAAAATAGTCATGATTTTATACAATAGACCAACTGCTAGACATATAAAAAATGTAGACATAATTGCATATAAAAATTGGATACTCTGAGGTGAGCAGGCATTGTAGCCAATAGTGGAGTCACTGAAGTCACTGGATATTATGATGACACTATGAATCACCACTTATAGCTGCACAACGGTGGAATGTTTTTCACTATTTTGGACCTTGATGAACTTTTTGTTTTCATTTTGGGTTGCGCTAAATCAGTTTTTGGTTATTTATCTTCTGCATGATGCCTGGATCAGGTTGCAAGACCGGCTCTGTTGTCTTGCAGCCTTTAAAATGACACATTTTTGGTATTAATGTTTTTTGTGAACCCAATGTTATGCAATGTTTGACTTTTTTTCTCTTCTATACTACTTCTTATGATAACCAATAATAAACTTCAAGTGATAAAAACAGAACACCCACGTATACATAAACTTCTGGTGTGGTATGTTTGCTACTTTTTTATTTTTAAAAAAAAATAGCTTTCTATGACAGCTGTCAGTCATTTGCTGGCAATTTTAAACATTTTTCAGTTCTAAATTATCATTTTTATTATTATACTTTAAGCAGTAAAAAACACTATTCCTGGCTGAATGGATTGTTTAAAACACTTTTTTCGCATTTGTACTTGTTCCCCAAAAGGAAACAAGTATTTTTTCTTCATTCAATACCTGAATCAGTCACTAGGTGGCTCTGTTAGCTCCATTACAAGTGCAAAACTAGGTTTATCATAAACAGGCAAAGCAAAGATTGAGCAAATTATTGGCAGTGCATGTGCAAACATGTTGAGCACTATACTTTTTTAATCTTAGATGATATTATATTTTGGTGTTGAGACACTAAAAAAAAAGTCAAATTGTAATTTCTGGCATGCTGGGTCTTGAATCTGCCAAAAATCTCAGTTCTTTACTCAAAAGAAATGGCTTTGCTACAGCATGTTTTGAAAAATACCTCAAATCCTTTTCTAATTAGATTGATTATTTTCTTAATCCCAAACTGCATCAAAAGTTCCATTGCACTTCGAACTATGAAATCCCCATCTGGCAAACTATGGGGTTTATGACTGCTGCTTACAAAAAAGGAAACCAGTAAGGTAAATAAATACACATTTTGGGCAGTAGTCAAAGCCAAATTGTTTTGAATGCTGATGTTACTGCAGTCAAGTTCACATTGGTGTTTAAATGTAATTATACAATACATTTATTAGCAACTAAAACACTTTAACATGTTATCTATCCTAAAAGTAATTTTCTGTTTTAAAACGCTTTATGCAGATCAATTTAGTAACTACTGCAATTTTTCCAAAGTTAATCATAGTAAAGCTGTTTAGATTTATATGTATATGAGCTGTCTGCTTGCTTGTGTAGGGATCTACTGCCCTCTACTGTCTGTAATTGTAACTGCATATACTTGTTACTGTCATGTTTATACTTTACTTTCCATCCCTGCTTGGTCAGAAACCCCAGATTGGGGGGCTTTGATACCTGTATAGAGAAGAGTTTCCAGAAATTGGACAGAGAGAAAATTGAGCCACATGTCATGTCCATGGAGTTGTTGCTGCTGTATTTTCACAGAAGAGACTATTATAAATTATTAGGGATGGCCTAAAGAATAGATAGGCTGACCCTGAAATCCAGTGCCATACCACAGTTCCTGCTGGTGAGAAGTCCCATTCTAGGCTGATCAGATGACAGTTGGAGGATACCCCCATGACTACTTGTAGGAAGGTGCAGTCTACTTTCAGACTCAGGCATTATCCTCAGGGGCCCTAGCAGCTGGACTTTGCTGCAATATTCATCTGGGGGTATCACTGTTAATAGCTATATATATCTGTGTATATGTGCATCATTCCACCAGGACTCCTATTGGGCCCTTTTCTGATAATACCTGTTTGTACATTGGATGTAGGTACTATTATTAATATTTTCTTACATAAAGCCTGTATTATTCCAATACTGGTGTGCGCCTATATACCGGTACTTATGGTTAATGTTATATGCTGATTGTAGTAGTTCCTCTCCTCCCAATTACTTTGATTAGATTGCATTCAATTACTGATTAATTTCCCAGGAAGGGAATCCCCTCTGATCACAGAGCCCTTGTCCTGAATGGAGGCACTGCCAACTTTAGTATCAAACCCACTCTTCCATGAAGATTCTGGTTAGCTTATTTACTCTTATTTTCCTACATATTTAGCGCAATATCCATTTCGGGAAGGGCCAGTTCTCATACAGTGCAGCTGTCCAAAATACATAAAACATAGCACACTGTTCAAAATTCAAGGTCCCCAACTCTCCCTGATTTCGAGGGACTGTCCCTCTTTCCTCCTTGTTTTTTCCTCATTTTGGTCTAATCTATATACAGTCAGGTCCATAAATGTTGGGACATCTACACAATTCTAATCTTTTTGGCTCTATACACCACCACTATGGATTTGAAATGAAACAAATAAGATGTACTTTAACTGCAGACTTTCAGCTTTAATTTGAGGGTATTTACATCCAAATCGGGTGAACGGTGTAGGAATTACAACAGTTTGTATATGTGCCTCCCACTTTTTAAGGAACCAAAAGTCATAAATCAAACTTTCACTTTTTTTTTCCCAAAAAAAACTTTCACTTTTTAATACTTGGTTGCAAATCCTTTGCAGTCAATTACAGCCTGAAGTCTGGAATGCATAGACATCACCAGACGCTGGGTTTCATCCCTGGTGATGCTCTGCCAGGCCTCTACTGCAACTGTCTTCAGTTTCTGCTTGTTCTTGGGGCATTTTCCCTTCAGTTTTGTCTTCAGCAAGTGAAATGCATGCTCAATCGGATTCAGGTCAGGTGATTGACTTGGCCATTGCATAACATTCCACTTCTTTCCCTTAAAAAACTCTTTTCTGGTTTCTTTCGCAGTATGCTTCGGGTCATTGTCCATCTGCACTGTGAAGCGCCGCCCAATGAATTCTGAAGCATTTGGCTGAATATGAACAGATAATATTGCCCGAAACACTTCAGAATTCATCCTGCTGCTTTTGTCAGCAGTCACATCATCAATAAATACAAGAGAAGCAGTTCCATTGGCAGCCATACATGCCCACACCATGACACTACCACCACCATGCTTCACTGATGAGGTGGTATGCTTTGGATCATGAGCAGTTCCTTTCCTTCTCCATACTTTTCTCTTCCCATCACTCTGGTACAAGTTGATCTTGGTCTCATCTGTCCATAGGATGTTGTTCCAGAACTGTGAAGGCTTTTTTAGATGTTGTTTGGCAAACTCTAATCTGGCTTTCCTGTTTTTGAGGCTCACCAAAGGTTTACATCTTGCAGTGAACCCTCTGTATTCACTCTGGTGAAGTCTTCTCTTGATTGTTGACTTTGACACACATACACCTACCTCCTGGAGAGTGTTCCTGATCTGGCCAACTGTTGTGAAGGGTGTTTTCTTCACCAGGGAAAAAAATATTTGGTCATCCACCACAGTTGTTTTGCATGGTCTTCCGGGTTTTTTGGTGTTGCTGAGCTCACCGGTGCATTCCTTTTTAACCACTTCAATACCGGACGTGTATACCCCCTTCCTGCCCAGATCAATTTTCAGCTTTCAGCGCTCTCACACTTTGAATCTCAATTACTCTCTCATGTTACACTGTACCCAAACAAAATTTTTATCATTTTTTTCTCACAAACAGAGTTTTCTTTTGGTGGTATTTAATCGCCGCTGGGTTTTTTATTTTTTGCAATATAAGCAAAAAAAGAGCGAAAATTTTGAAAAAAAAACACTTTTTTTTAGTTTCTATTTAACAATTTTGCAAAAAAAAAAATTTTCTTCATAAATTTGGGCCAAAATTTATACTGCTACCTATCTTTGGTAAAAACCCAAATTAGTGGATATTATTTGGTCTCTGTGAAAGTTATTGAGTCTACAAGCTAGGGTGCAAATCATTGAAAATTGATCACACCTGATGTACTGACGGCCTATCTCATTTTGTGAGACACTAACAAGCCAGTAAAGTACAAATACCCCCCAAATGACCCCTTTTTGGAAAGTAGACATCCCAAGGTATTTAGTAAGAGGCATGGTGAATTTTTTGAAGGTGTAATTTTTTCCCACAATTCTTTGTAAAAATGAAGAATTTTTTATTTCTTTTTTTTACACAAAATTGTCATGACAACAAGTTATTTCTCACACACCTCATATACATACTTGCAATGACACCCCAAAATCCATTCTGCTACTCCTCCTGAGTATGGCGATACCACATGTGTGAGACTTTTTATTTTAACATAGTTTTTATTGATTTTGTCAGATAATACAAATACAAATATGTGCCAATAGTCGTTTACAGATACATTTTAGATGTTATAATATCCATACAACAATAAATGTCAGTAACCATACCGGATGAGCATACCTTCGTGTATATAAGTGTGGCAGGGGATTAATTCCGACTGCTTGTTTTGGCAGATATGATCAGAGGTAGCTTTTGACCACTAGACTTCCTGTTTGGTTTTGTCTTGCTATTCTGCTGCCATGTTGCATTGCCTTCTCATAGGGATAATGCTTGCTTTCCGGTAATTGTATGTAATGTTCAGGCACATTTCTCTTGTAACAGGGATGGATATTGTAACGTAACATGGCGGGTAGCGGGGAAGGGGTATGGGAAAGGACAGAGGGGGAAGTGGGTGGTGAAAGCTGAATTAGGCTAGAGTAATTGCATTGAACTTATATGCGTAGTGTGCATTTGAGTTTGTTTCCTGCAGTAGACTTCACTATTTAACTTAGAGGCTGTGTTATATGTTCATTGATCCTAATTTAGAAACCAGATATTCCACGGTGTCCAGTCGCGCTCCATGTTCTTTAGTGAGTTGTTTGTTGTTGCTATCATTTTTTCGTATTGAGAGTGGGTCTGAGTTGTTTCTATTACTCTTTTGAATTGCGGGGGGTCTGGGTCTTTCCAGTTTTTAGTTATGTGATATTTAGTTACTAGTAAAATGTGTGAGATGATTATCCTATATTTTGGTGGGAAGTTATCTATGCCCAGGTTTACTAGTGCTAGCTCTGGGGAAGGTATGATCTTCTGTTTTGTGATTTGGGAAATAGTTGCATATGCTTCTTCCCAATAGTGTTTTAGTTTGGGGCAGCTCCACAGGATATGTATAAGAGAACCCCGTTCTCCGCACTTCCTCCAACATAAGGGGGAAGCTAGTTTATCAAATGTGGCAATTATGTTTGGTGTCATGTATCTCCTTTGGAGTATGTTTTGAGCTATTTCCCAAAGTGCAGAGCACTTGGTTGCTGCGTACATATATTTTATTGCTTTGTGCCAGTTGTCAGCTGAGAAGGATTTACCTAGGTCTCCTTCCTATTGTGTAAATGGGGGAGAATGGGTAAATAGTTTTTTCTCTTGGAGCGTGTTGTATATGAGTGATGTCCCTTTTTTCCCCTCGGATTTTTGCGATAGGAAGGAGTGGATTTGTGTAGGTATTTTAGCCCATATTTGGGTTTTTTTTTTATACAGCTTGCTAATTGGAGGTACTGAAATTGAGTGATTTCCATTGGAGCCAACTCGTCCTTTAGTGTTTGGTAGGATTTTATTTTTCCTTCTGAGAGGAGCTTGTTGATGGTTATCGAGTTCTGTTTTATTTGGGTTGGGAGGTGCATAGAGGGGACCATGTCTTCTTTTATATCTATTTTGAGGTTGAGGTCTGTTGTGTTCGTGGCTGTCCATGTAATGTTAATTAGTTTGTGCCACGCCTTCACTGTGGCTATCATTGTGGGTGGTAGTGATCTGCTTAGCTTGGCTTTGAGGTGGATATCATGTAGCCATCTGCCTAGGTGTTTTTTTGGAGTGTTTTGTGATTCTAATTCTCCCCATCTTGTTGTGGGTGTAGGGAGGAACCACTCTTTTGCTTGGTTTAGGATGCTTGCCCAGTAATAGTCTGCTATGCTCATCAGTCCTGAACCTCCCGCATTTTTGTGTTTGTATAGCCAGCGGTTTGCTATTCTAGGTTTTTTGTCAGCCCAGATGAACCTCTGTAAGGAGGCTTGAAGTGAGGATATATAATTTGATGGTATTGGTATGGGCAGGGTGTGAAATAGGTAGAGGAGTTGGGGGAGAATGATCATTTTGAACCCTGCCAGTCTGCCTAGCCATGTTAGTTTATGTTTACTCAATTCCCTGAGCGCTTGTTTAAACTTTTCTTTGTACGGTTGGTAGTTTTCCCTAAAGAGATTTGTTGGGTTACTGGTAAGTGATATCCCCAGATACTCTATGCTTCTATCTGCCCACTGGAAGGAGAGTTGTGAGGTGATTAGGTTTTTAGTTGTTGCATCTAATCCAATATCTAACAGATGGGACTTTGATGCGTTGACCTTATAGTAGGATAGAGAACCGAAATCTTGTAGAGCTTTATTTACTGCCATTAGGGACGAGTGAGGGTTAGTGAGTGTCAAAATGATGTCGTCTGCAAATAGACTTATTTTGTGGTTGTAGGTGCCTGCCTGTATTCCAGAGATCTGCTTTGAGCTTCTTATGAATTCAGCGAGGGGTTCTATTATCAGATTGAAGATTAATGGAGATAGGGGGCAGCCCTGGCGGGTTCCGTTTGTAATTGGGAATGGACGGGACAGCATTTCATTCACGTATACTCTTGCTGAGGGAGCGTTATACAGAGCTAGTATAGCGGACAGTATTGTGTTTTGGAAACCGAATTTTAGGAGGGCTTCCTTCATGTACCCCCAATGCACCCTGTCGAACGCCTTCTCTGCATCCAGTGTCAGGAGCAGAGAAGGCGTTCCACTGAGTCTGGCTATATGTATTAGGTTGATCATTCTCCTGGTGGCATCTGATGTTTGTCTACCTTTTACGAAACCTGTTTGATCTTTGTTGATGAGGTCAGGTAGTATCTTTGCTATTCTTAATACTATGGTTTTGTCATATATCTTCAGATCTGCATTTAACAGGGAGATAGGGCGGAAGTTTTGTGGGGATTTAGGGGGTTTGCCTGGTTTAGGTAATGCAATAATTATTGCTTCAAGCATTTCAGAAGGTAGGGAGGAGGAGGAGGCAGCTTCGTTGAACAGATTGCACAGATGGGGGCTTAGAGTAGTGAGGTATTGCTTGTAGTATTCGCCCGGGAGCCCGTCTGGGCCCGGCGCTTTGTGGGGGGGGGAAGATTGTGTATCACCTGTTCAATTTCCCTTATGGTAAATGGAGAGTTTAGGTCCTTCAGCTGGTTTTCGTTTAGAGAAGGGAGGGTTAATTTGGAGAGGAATTCCCTGATTTCTTCCAGGAGTGGTTTGGGGGTGCCTGGGTCGTCCTGGATATTATATAGTGAGCGGTAGTATGCACTAAATGCATCAGCGATGTCTTGTGGGTTTATGACTTTTTGTTTGGTGAAAGGGTGGTGTAAGTAGGGAATGTGGCTTTTAATTCTTTGCCCCTTTTTTCGATTGGCCATGTCTTTCCCTGCTTTGTTTGAGGTAGAGTAGGTTTTGGCCTTCAATTTTCGATATGATCTTTCATGGATTTCCAATAGGGTGGTTTTCAACTCTGGTCGTTTAGACAAGACTTGTAGTTGGGACTCCTTGGAGGGATTTGCTATGTTTAGAGCTTCTAATCTCTCAATTTCCCTTGTAATCTCTTCTACTCGCTGCGACCTCCTCCTATTAGCCCTTGCATTTTGTTGAATCAGTATCCCCCTGACATTCGCTTTATGTGCCAGCCATAGGGTGGCTTGGGAGAACACTGATCCCACATTCACATCAAAAAACTCATTAATTTTATCACATATAAAGTGAGAGTATGGGGGAGTTTGCATGACGTATGAGTTTGCTCTCCATAGCCTGGACGATGGGTGGGGAGCGTTGCTGATAAGTTTTAGGCTGATTGGGGCATGGTCCGACCATGTTATTGTGTCTATCTCTGTTTCTTGAACTCTTTGTAGGGACCATTTGTCAACTTGAAAGAGATCAATTCTCGAGTATGAGTTGTGTGCTATGGAATGGAATGTATAATCTCGTTCCGTCGTATGTAGGCATCTCCACACGTCATGCAAATCATGTTCTCTCATAAATCTAGGCAAGCGGGAGGCTTGCCTGGTGGCTGGGTTGGTGGTGTCTATGTTTTTATCTGGTGCTAGGTTAAAGTCCCCGCAGATGATCAGAGCTCCTTTCCGAATGCTGTTTTTTTTTTCATCAGGTTGTTCAGAAAGCGTATCTGATGCGTATTAGGTGCGTAAATGCACGCAAATGTGCAAATCAGCGAGTTTAGTTTACATACAAGGATTAAGAACCTGCCTTTGGGATCAGTAGTCTTTTCCAAGGGTATTTTATGTAGAGCGATCATCACTCCTTTTCTTTTAGAGATTTGGTTGGATGCCCAGTGGATATGGGGATAGTTTCTGTTGTGACAGAGGCGTATGTCTTGCAAAATTAAGTGGGTCTCTTGTGCACAAAGAATATCGCAGTGCGATTTATTGGCAGTTTTCCATAAGGAGGACCGTTTGGCTGGGTGATTTAGACCCTTTGTGTTAATAGAGAGTATTTTAAGAGCCATGTAAGGTGTGGTGAAGAGCGATAGGGTTGCAACTCACGGTTTGTAGGTATTTATGTTCTTTTCCCGGGGAGGTGTAGTCGCAGTCATTTCCTGGATCACAGCATGGATCCCTGGGACACTCGTGGAATGCTTCAGGCGGGGTATTTCTGTTGACTTCCCAGGAGGTATTTGCAGGTGAGATCTGGCTTGAGAGATAAAATATTAAAACAACATGCAAGGAAAACAAAACTTATGTGGCTAGATATTCCTTTCTAGCAGCTAGCTTTCTAGGGGGGGGGGGTAAAGAGTTCACTGTATGAGGACGCCATCGTTGTTGATGACACCCAGAGAGTTTTTATGTTCACGGTTCGTACTATTTTCATCATTTTCAACGGTTTTTGTTCCAGGTCTTGTTTCTGGAGGGCGTGTTGTTCCATTGTGGTGGGACTCGTTTTGGTCTGGTTCCGATATAGGGTGGTGGAGTTGTGTCTGGGATGATTCCCCATACTTTCAGGAGAGCAAGGCCTTTCTCTAGTGAGGTACCAGATATGTCTCCCCGTTGTGTTCAATGGACAGTTTCGTGGGGTGTTTCCACTTGTATTGGATGTTGTTATTCCTTAAGGATTTAGTGATAGTGTTTAGTTCTCTTCTTTTAATTCAATAATTTTTATTGAAGAAGGATCAAGATACAAGCGGCAAACGGATATATAAGGCAATCGAGAATAACACAAGTAAGTTAAGGCAAAAGGAAATAGCCAGGCACTTGCTAGGGTTACAGACAACTTAAGGAAATTGGTTGCAATAGGTAACTTATGGCGGTAGCCGCCCCAAAGCCTCCACACCCCGTATGGGCCAAGGGGAGGCCCAGAGGCGAACCACTACGCCCATTCACCACATCATCACAATGCATTGCCAAGAAGGAAACAAATTGGAGGCAATAACAAACACAGATAATTGTAACAATATAGGTAACAGCCTCCGACATTCTGATAAGTCTCAAAAATATAGGTCGCAGTGTATTAGAATATTTGCATCTTTGAATTAGATCCTCCAGGATCAACAATCATGAGAGCCCTGCTCAGTCGTAGGCCACCCCCAGCCCGCCCCAGTAGGGAACAAACTGCGGGCCAGGGGCAGCCAAGCTCCCAGGCAGGATTCCACAAAACAATAGAGGTCTGCGTAACTATAGATCCCTGATCACCATTTATTGCCTGGGTAGTGGGGTGCAATCAAACTTTCTGAGGCCACAATGACCAGTCTGAGTGGTACTTTTCTACTCTTCCCTCTCTGTATGCAAGGACTCTCTCCAGTTGTGAAATGTCATTAACAGTTCTAATAACTTCGCTAATGAGGGGGATGTCTTTAGATTTCCACTTTCTCATTATCACTGAGCGAGCAGCCATGAGGATATGCATGGTAATTGGTCTTAAAGAGATATGAATTTGAGAAATGTTAATACCTAAAATTGCTTGTTCTATATTAGGTTTAACAAAGTTGCCCGTGATGCTAGATACGAGCTTAAAGATTTCATTCCAAAAACTGCGGAGATGCCTACAGGACCATAGCATGTGAGACAGGGTGCCCACCTGTCCACACTCTCTCCAGCAGAGGTTTGAATTGGTTTTAGAGAATTTGGCCATTATGTAGGGAGTGTAGTGCCATCTCATTGAGATTTTTATAGACAGTTCTCTGTAGTTAATGCATCTGGAATACTGACTATTGTGTTTAAATGCACTTAGCCATTGAGCGTCCGAGTAATTCTTGCCCACCTCCTCCTCCCATTTCTGCAGGGGAGAGGGTTTGCAGAATTTGGAGCGCAGATTTAGGGATTTATAGATCAAGGATATGCCTTTGGATTTAGGATCAACAGAGTGCAAGAATCTCCAAGTGGACTCTCTCACCTCACAGTCCTGAATTTCGGATAGGCGTAGAAAGGACGTAATCCTCAGGTAGGTAAATTTTTCAAAGTTGGGTAACTCAAATTTGGAGGAAAGATCTTGAAAAGATCTAAGAGTGTTTCCCCCATATAGGTCACGCAGATTTTGTATGCCTTTGTTCTTCCAGCACGATATGTCTACATCAGGGATGCACCATTCTAATACCTCCAATGGGTGTGGGATTTTTATGGATGGGTCAGTTGGATCCACATGTCTATGGGAATTCGTAAGGTATGTCCAGGCTTGAGAGGTGGCGGCTATGGTGGGGTGATCTAGGTACCCGGGTACATGGCCGGAAGAGCTGGACAGGAGGAAGGACAGTGGGGATTTATTTTTCATTACTGCTTTTTCGAGTTGGAACCAGGGTTTGGGTGTAGAGTTATTAAACCATGCTTTAAGTTGATCTATAACTGTAGCTATGTAGTAATCTTTAAGGTCCGGGAGACCCAGTCTACCCACTGAATTATGCTTCTTTTGTATTCCTGATGGGTATCTTGCTTTTTTTCCCTCCCATATAAAGTGAGCCAGGAGTTTTTGCATATTAGCGAAAAAGGTGTTAGGAATTGGGATGGGGAGGGTCCTAAATTTGTACAGTATTTTAGGTAGAAAGTGCATTTTATAAGCGGCTAATCTGCCGGACCATGACAGATAATGGTTTCTTACTCTATTCATTTCTTTTTGTAGCTCTGTAATTAGAGGTTCAAAATTTACTTTATACAAATCTTTAACTGGAAATGTTAATTTGATTCCAAGGTAGGGCAGGGGGGTATCCTGCCAGCAGTAGGGGAATCTTTGTGAAAGATCTAATTTCATCCTGGGACTGATAGCGTAGCTTAATATTTGGGATTTGGATGCATTGATTTTATAATAGGCTATGTTGCTGAATTGTTGCAACGTCCCATGGATCTCCGGCAGAGAACTTGATGGGTCTGAAATAGACAGTATAACATCATCTGCAAATAGTGAGATAATATGCTTGTGATTTTGTGATGATATACCTTTTATTTTTGGATTTGATCTAATCTTCTCCGCCAGAGGTTCCATGAGCAGCGCAAAAATTACTGGAGACAGGGGGCACCCCTGCCTCGTACCGTTAGTAATTTTAAAGTTCCTGGAAAATAGACCTTCTGTAAATACATAAGCCGATGGTGAGGAATATAAAGCCGTAATCGCTGAAAAGATTTGACCCTGGAAGCCAAATTTGTACAGGACTTCCTTCAGATATCCCCAGTGTACTCTGTCGAAGGCCTTCTCTGCATCCAAAGGGAGGAGCAGAGAAGGCCTTCCCGATCTCTCCATAATGTGGAGAAGATTTATCATCCTTCTAGTTGCGTCTGGGGCCTGCCTGCCCGACACAAAGCCCACCTGATCTGGGTTTATTAAGTTTGGGAGAATCTTGTTAATCCTATTTGCTAGCAGTTTGGCATACATTTTTACGTCAACGTTCAATAACGAAATGGGTCTGAAATTTTTTGGGTCATTTGGTTCCTTTCCTGGTTTGGGAAGGGTGACAATTGTTGCCGTCAGCATTTCAGGTGGAAAATTTGCAGAGGAGGCGGCGGCCTGGAAAACCTTTAGTAAATATGGCGACAAAGTTTCTGAGAAGAGTTGGTAGTACTCCGAGGAGTATCCATCAGGGCCTGGGGACTTATTCTTAGGCAAGGATTTAATTATTGCTGCCAATTCGTGGTCCGAAAACGGCTGGTTCAAGTGTGAGAGTTCGTTGGGGTCAATAGATGGGAGGGAAACTGACTGTAAAAATTCAGAAATAGTTTTAATGGTGGGTTGTGGGGTATCCGGGTCCTTGTTTAGGTTATACAAGGACTCGTAATAATCGCAGAAAGCATTGGCGATCTCAGATGGGTTGCGAACAATGGCTTTCTTAGTAGGGTTGTAGATATGATCAATTTTTTGTTTAATAACTGTATCTTTTAATTGGGTTGCTAAGTGCTTCCCTGCTCTATTACCATAGCCATATGAAGTCGCCCTCAAGGATTTGACAGCTTTTTCATGTTGGTATAGTAATAAAGATCTGAGGTCTTGTCTAGCATGAAATAAACGTTCTCTAAGTGCTTGTGAGGAAGAAATTTTGTTATCGTCCTCCAGCTGTGCTATGGAGGAGAGAAGTTCCCTCAGCCGCCGCTCCCTCTGTTTTTTAATTTTAGCAGATAACTGAATAAGAATACCTCTAATATATACCTTATGCGCATTCCATATCGTGAAGGGATCCTCGACCGAGGGGGCATTGATGCTGAAATATTCCTTCAGGGTATCCAATATTAGTTTTTTATGTTCTGGTTGGTTTAGGATGTGGATGTCGTTTTTCCATCTATTTGCCCTGGTCTCGGTACGAAGATCCCCCACTACCATGTATATTGCCGCGTGGTCCGACCAGGTTATATGATGAATTTCAGACCGTGTGACATTTTGTAAAAGGAATTTGTCCACTAGGAACAAGTCAATTCTAGAGTACGTATGGTGGACATTTGAAAAGAAAGTGAAGTCCCTTTCTCCGGAGTTCTGGCACCTCCATACATCGTAGAGGTTTGCTGTAGTGAGGACATTTTTTAGAGTAATTCTGTGTGCTTTAGCTTTTGCAGGGCCGGAGAAGTCCAGATCTTTATTTGGTATAGCATTATAATCTCCACAGATAATAGTGTGGCCTTGTTGCAAACGGGTGATCTTTTTCCAAAGCTTATTTAGGAAAGAAAGTTGTCTAATGTTGGGTAGGTATACATTGACTAAAGTATATTTAGTCCTGTTTAATTCACAAACGACGATCAAATATCTGCCTTGAGGATCTTCAAGTTTATCCAGCAATGAGAAGCAAATCGAGTCCCTGAATGCGATGGCAACTCCCCTTTTTTTACTAGGCCCATTAGCTGTTAGGACATGTGGGAATCTCTTATGTTTGAATACTGGAGGGTTGTGAGAGCTGAAGTGGGTTTCTTGAAAGCACATGATGTCACTTCCAAGAGTGGTCGCTTCTTTCCATGCTAATTGCCTCTTAAAGGGACTGTTCAGGCCTTTGACATTCATGGAAGATATCTTGAATGGCATCTTGAAGGTAGGTGTGGATCCGCAGGCAGAAGGGCACTTTATCCGCCGTGGAGAGGGTCCGCGCTGTAGGGTTGAAGAGTTTTATCACAATGGGCCGGAGAGGTCGTGGCGATTGCAAGAAGAAAAAACAAAATACAAAAGCAACACTTAAAAACAGGCGATTCGGGTTTCGAATCTGTGCGATTCCTTGATCGCTCAAGTTGGGGGTTGAAGAAGACGAGTAGGATGGGTGCCTCCAGGAGGCTGCCAGATTTGAAGATAAGCATTGTTAAGGTTTTCCTGAGATCAGTCGGTATCTGATTCTTCAGTTTGCAGAATAGCAGGATCAGAGGGAGGTTTAATGGATGACTCTTGGGTTTGCAGTATATTCCACTTCTGTAGTAGAGAGAGACCTTCTTTAACCGTGGTAACTACGTAGGAATTTTTTTCCCATGTTATTGAGAGTTTAGCTGGGTATAACCACCTGTAGTTGATACCATGGTTATTTAACGGTTTCGTGACTGTTGCCAGTTGTCTCCTTTGTTGCAAGGTAAACGCTGAGAAATCGTTAAAGAAGGAAAGATCTTGCAAGTTTGTTGGAAGATTGTCGCGGAATCTTATGGCTTTCATGAATCGATCTTTAGTGTGGAAGAAGTGAATTCTTGCCAATGTGTCTCTTGGGAGATGCTCTGCGATATGCTTCGGTCTGGGGAGTCTGTGGATCCGGTCGATGAGTAGGTCTTCAAGTGGTGCCTCTGGTAGGGCAGATTGCAGCACGCTTGTAAGAAATTTATTCAGATCCGAGGGTTTGACCGACTCAGGGATGCCCCGGATTTTAACATTGTTACGCCTTGAGCGGTCTTCCAAGTCTGCAAGTTTTGTTTTCATCTGCCAGATCTCATCCTCCCTGTCGTTGTGGGCATCCACTAGTTCATTGAATGTAGCTGCAAAAGAGCACATTTTGGATTTGATGTGGAAAACTCTATTGCTGACCTCTGTGACCTTTGCCTTGAATTGGGTAGCTAGAGACATAATGTCAGTGTGTATAGTGGATCTCAGGGACATTAACATGTCTTTCAATGTTGTATCTAGGACTGGTATATCCGCGGTAGGGAAGTTGGAGATAGAGTCTTGCAATTCTCTGGTATCATCCATTGAGTTGTTTAGTGCATTTGTGAGGGAGGTAGTAGGGGACAAGTCCGACGTTCTTTGTTTAGATTTGGCTGGGCTGGATGAGGGGGAGTTGCAATGTTTCTCTTTATCATTAGAGTTTCTATAAAGATCCGAAGATTTATGTTTGAGACTGTGTTTAGTCTGGTCTAATGGCTGAGGAGTTATAGGGGTGTTGTTGTTGGTGTCCAACATTAGATGTTTGTTGGATTGTGAGAAAAAGTCTATCATTTTCCCTGGTTTGAAACTTTCTTTCTTCTTTCTGTTCGGCATGGGTAGGCGGGGGCGGTGATGAGCAAATAGTTGTGTGGGGTATACCAGTCACTAGCTTTATAAAGAAAATTCCGGCAGCCTATGTGGAGGTTGCGAGTGTACTACATGGCCATCATTCTCTCATGGTCACCGATAAACAGGTAATGGACCTGAGTGTGTGACGCAGTCCCTGTATGGTGCTGGCGTTATAGGTGAAGCTTGGTTGGGTGTACCAAGATGGCCGCTATAGGCTTAAGGGCAATTCCAAGTTTTGAGGCTGGTACAGTGGGTGAGTTAGCTTGGAGATATTAATGCGCCTCTCTGCTTTTAGGTACCAGAGCTTTGTGTAATGCCTAGTACCATGCCCCTCTATGCCTAGTATAAGCCAGATTAGGCCGCGCCTGGAGGAGTTTAGGCCCTGTCAGTCTTTATCTCAACCGGCACGTTTTAAGTGATATTGAGTCCCAGAATGAGGAGTCGGGTGATCACTAGATGGTGCCGCCCTGTCCACCTCTTATCCCCAGCTTCTGGTGGATTCTAGGGGCCTAGGAAGGGGCCCGGAACGGCCGTTCCGGGTAGGCCGCAAAGCCGCGGCCTCGATTTATTCCCGCACGGGCCTCCGATGTGGACGAGACTCGGCACTTTGGTTGGCAGAGGGATGGGAGAGGTAAGTTACCTTGTCCCTGGGTGAATTCACCGTCTCAGGGCCACGGATTGAGGCAGATTAATCTCAGATGATGCGGAGCTCTGTCTCCCAGCGTCTTGCTTCGTCCGCGGCTAGCCACGCCCCCCTAGTTCTCTTCTTTTATCTACAGTGTACTTAGATAGGTCTGCGAAGATGTGAATGTTCCCATACGGGTCTGGGAGTTTCCCTAGTGTGCGAGCCTTTTGTAGCACCAATTCTTTGGTTTGATAGAAATGTACTCACACGAGGACGTCTCTTGGAATGTCCTTGGGTAAGAAGGTAGGTTTCGGGAGCCTATGTATGCGGTCTATGTTCAACTGGATTGGAGTCAGGTCAGGTACAAGGGTTTTGAAGAGGTCCTTCGCACATTTAGATAGATCTTGTTGGGAAACGTTCTCTGGGACCCCCCTTAATTTAATGTTGTTTCTTCTCGAGCGGTCCTCGAGGTCCGCCAGTTTGGCCCTGATCCACTGCCTATCTTCTTCTCCTTCCTCCTGCGCGTCTATGAGGTCGTTTACTGTGGTCGCTATGTCTGTGATTGCCGTTTCCACTTTGCTGACTCTGTCTCCCAAAATGGATATGTCTTTAGAGAACTTGTGAGTAATGTTAACAAATTCTTCATGCATGGAGCGATGAAACGTTAGTAGCATGTCCTTCATCTGTGTGTCTAACACAGGTTGGTTTGTGGTGGGAAAGTCTGCTATAGGGGAGGTGTGCGCCTTGAGCTGATGTTGTTGAGATGGGGGTGCACTTACCCCTTGCGCCGGGTCTTCAGAATCTAATCTCATTCTTGCTTTAGCCGGGCTAGAACAAGGTGGGCTGGAGGGAAGATCTGTAAGTTGGGGGATCTCCCTGTGCTGTCCTCTTCTGCATCTGGCAGGTCTGAGTAGTGGTTTGATTGGGAGATTTGGTCTGTTCTGTCCATGCTCTCCCGGCTATTTTCTGGCCTGTGGAAATATGCAGTAAGTTTTTTTGGTCTGCAGTCGCCCTGTCGCTTCCTGGACATGACGATTTGTTGTTAGTGGGATTTACTTCTGATTTTTGTGTTAACCGTGTGATCGATGGTCGTCGCTTTCCTCTCTCTGGGTTTCAAGCTTGATTACGGCTTCATCTAGGCTTCTGTGTTAGTGAGGCCTAACGGGCGGCGGAGCCGCGGGCTCGGTTTGAGGATGCCTCTTAGGGCCGTGTAGGTAGTGGATGGAGGCTCTAACTGGGGAGAGGCCGGAGGGTCCCTTTGGCTGGACTTTGGGAGTCTGGACTGTATGCTGTGGGCCCGATGGCCATGAGGAATGCTGCGGCCTAGTCGCGGGAGGATCCGCGGCCTAAATTTTCGGGCGCCGCGGCGGTCCGTGCCGAACCGCGGCCCAACTGTCCCCAGCCATGGGGAGTGTGTGGGGTTGCTCCCTGGATGTTTGTGCCACTCACCGAGGCTTGTAGGTGGAGGATGCCTTTGGATGGGCTCAGAAGCTCCGGAGCTCTCCAGAAGTGCGACCGCCTTCTCCGGCGTCCAAGCCACACCCCCCCACATGTGTGAGACTTTTACACAGCCTGGCCACATGCCGAGGCTTAACATTGCAGTAGCACCTTTAGGCGTTCTACGAGCATAAATTACACATCTCATTTCTCAACCACTTATTACACTTTTGAAGGCCCTGGAGCACCAGGACAATGGAATTGCCCACAAAATGACCCAATTTTGGAAAACTAACACACCAACCTATAATCTATGAGGCATAATGAGTCTTTTGAATGGTTAATTTTTTCCAGAAGTTTTTGGAAAATGTGGAAAAAAATGAAAACACATTTTTTTTACACAAAGTTGTCCATTTATAAGATATTTCCAACACATAGCATGTACATAGCAAAAATGACACCCCAAAATACATTCTGCTATTCCTCCTGAGTTTGGCGATACCACATGTGTGAGACTTTTACACAGCCTGGCCACATACCGAGGCTTAACATTGAAGTAGTACCTTTAAGCGTTCTACGAGCATAAATTACACATCTCATTTCTAGAGTTGAGCGAACCCGAACTGTAAAGTTTGGGTCCGTACCGAACTTTTGGGTGTCCGGGACCCGGACCCGAACCCGGACTTTTCAAAAAAAAGTCTGGGTTTGGGTCCGGGGTTCTGGTAATTTAATAAAAGTTTTGAAAATTGCTGTAACAAAGTCCTGGAAAGTCCTAAAGGTCTACAAAAGGAAGGAAAATGGGGGTAAGGGTCGGACAAGTGCCCTACAAAGAAATGGGGGCAGGGAAATAACTTAAAAGCATTTTTAAACTAAAATCACATAAAAAAATAAAAAATGGAGGTGGATGTGGACCATCTTCAAACTGTGTGTGAAAAGTATAAATTAGCGGGAGAAGCCATATCACTGTTTTACAATCATCTTCAAACTGTGTGTGAAAAGTATAAATTAGCCTGGAGAAGCCATATCACTGTTCTACAATCATCTTCAAACTGTGTGTGAAAAGTATAAATTAGCCTGGGGAAGTCATATCACTGTTCTACAATCATCTTCAAACTGTGTGTGAAAAGTATAAATTAGCCGGGAGAAGCCATATCACTGTTCTACAATCATCTTCAAACTGTGTGTGAAAAGTATAAATTAGCCACTATATGATATCACTGTTCTGAAAACATCTGCAAACTGTGTGTGAAGAGCGCAACCATATGCATGCTCTTCTCTATGCTGTATTTTCAAACACACTATCCAGATGTTTGAAGAACAGGTGTATGGTTCCTCCCCGGTTTTAGGTAAAGTGTTCTAAACTATTTTCAGATGTGTGCAGAACAGATGTAATGTGTGAATAACATCTGTTCTGGTGCAGAACACATGTGTGTGAATAGCAGATGTGCAATGATTGACGGTTTCATTTAAAGTGACACAGACTTTAAAAAGAAGTGTGAATAACAGATGTGCAATGATTGACGGTTTGATTTAAAGTGACACACAGACTTTAAATAATTGTGCAGAAGAGATGTGCACTGATTCCCGGTTTCATTTAAAGTGACACACACATTTTGCAGAACAGTGATATGGGTACTCCGGGCTTATTTATACTTTTTTGACACAGTTTGAAGATGATTTTAGAACAGTTCTATGGCCTCTAATGTTAATTAATACTTTTCAGACCCATTTTGAAGATGATCTCCATTTTTGCATTTTTATGTTTTTATTTTTTTAAAAATATTTAAAGTTATTTCCCTGTCCCCATTTCTTTGTAGGGCACTTGTCCCACCCTTACCCCCATTTTCCTTCCTTTTGCAGACCTCTAGGACCTTCCTGGGCTTTTTTACAGCATTTTTAAGATTTTTCATTAAAATTACCAGAAACCCGGACCCGGACTTTTTTTGAAAAGTCCGGGTCCGGGTCCCGGACACCCCAAAGTTCGGTATGGACCCGAACTTTACAGTCCGGGTTCGCTCAACTCTATTTATAAGATATTTCCAACACATAGCATGTACATAGCAAAAATGACACCCCAAAATACATTCTGCTACTCCTCCTGAGTATGGCGATACCACGTCTGAGACTTTTACATAAATTACACATCTCATTTCTCAACCACCTATTACACTTTTGAAGTGCCTGGAGCACCAGGACAATGGAATTGCCCAGAAAATGACCCCATTTTGGAAAGCTAATGTCGGAAAAACTTCAAGCTGGACATCGGTGATTGAAGGAAAACAAGTAGATTGGCTTTATTTCATGCGCATGGAGGAGACACGGTACAAACAAGTAGCTCAGTCTGCCTACGTGTAGTCCTACTGAAAGCAAGGGCTTAAGCTTTTTATAATAATGAATATGCATAAGGTATAGGTGTGCTCTGGGTTGTAACCTAGGGATGATCATACAATCAACCCAATCAGCGTCCTTTTCTTCTTATGGTGAGTTAATAGTTAAATGGGTGTCAACATCATGTGACTGACACAAAAAGAGAAGTTGCAGCAGTCTTGTTGGTTCAAACTGGTTCTGACCACAAATGTCTATTCTTTGATCAAACAGGAAGGTAGGTGGTCAGCATGTCTTCTTCTTTTGAAATAATCCAACTGTCTCTTGTCACCAGATGTTTTCCTTGTCTCGGGTAAACACATTCATTAGCACATTATAAATCAACATTTTATAGGTTCACATAAAACATTATTCCAGCTGCATTTGATGTAAGATTCCTGACTTTGCCCATTCTTCCAACATTTCCCTCCTGTTGAACCTACAAAATGTAGATCCTTACTCAAGCTCCCACCTCAGGAATCTTTGCCTGTTTTGGTGGGATCCTTCATAAAAACAACATCACTCTCTCATACAGGCAGTGTGGCTAAATCTGGTCTATCATGTAAGTCAGGGTCTTGCATGGACAAAGCTGTATACATTACATCGCTCGCAGCTTTATCTGCCACCCTCGAGATGAGTCCCTTCATGCATGGTACCAGACAGCAGCCTACGCATAATAACACTGACAGCACTACCACGATTGCAGTGGCTAAGGTGGTCAAATACTTGCCCCACTTGCCGAACCAGCGTTCCATCCATCTGGTGAAGGGGTCCTCGATCCCACTATTTTCTGCCAACTCCTGAGACAGCATCTCCAAGCCCTTTAATGCTCTGGAGACACTGTCATCTGGGGCAGTATTATTAGGGATGAACGTGCAACACGTGGTGCCAAACATTACACAGACCCCTCCCCTCTCGGCCAGGAGCATATCCAAGGAGATCCTATTCTGCCAGGCTGTCAGCGAGGTTGCATCAAGCTGCTCGGCAAGGCCCTTGACTACATCTCGTGTGTAGTTAACAAAGCGCTGCTGATTGTAATATATATAGTTTATCCAATCAGTATTTTTATTTACAGATACAAACAGAAAAAAATGGATTTGAAACCTGCTGCTACTTGGTTTCTTGCTTTAAATTTGTTCGGGACACCTCTCGGTACTCCTATAGTATCTATGTATACTGATCTATCAAAACTTACCCCTGGAATATCTCGCTTGGTTAGCTTGTTTAATTTTCTGATGAAAGTCTTATCCCATATAGCAACACCTCCTAGTTGGGCAGGAAGGATTAGAAAGGGTTGAACTACCTTCACTAGCGTGCATGTCCCAGCCCAGTTTGAGCCCAATAAAGGCCTTAGTTTATTATCTCCACACAACCACCAAGTGTCTGCTAAAGCTTGTGCTTGATTAGTAAACAGTGAGTCTGGGAAGCTTCCATCATCTCTGACCTGATATGTAGTTGTGCAATATCTAAATTTACTTGAAGCCAGACTAAGAGTATTAATAGAACAGGTGTAATTCCCCTTATAGACTGTCACACCTACTGGCTTGGTTTCATTTTAGTCACAGGAAATTTATAAATTTCTGTTTTACAAATTTCATTATCTGCTTTACCTTGCATTATCAATAAGATACATGTCATATTGAAAACTGGGGGTACTGGAACAGTCGCCAGCCTTGGTCTTCCACTGGCGCACACTATACAGTCAGAGGCATTAGTAGAATTAGCTGTAAACTTCATCCATTCCAACCATTCATTCTTGTCTGAGTAGCCAGTCTCTATGCTCAATCTATCTTCTGGATGTATAACTAACCCAACTACTTTCTTGTCCAGTTGATCTCCAACCTTGGGGGCTGAGCTGCCTATGGCGCTGGCAGGGGCATTTTGGGAGGGGTTTATCTGGAATTTGACTTCAGCCCAGGGATCCGTTCCTGACATGGTAATTCCTAGCCTATATACTCCACTGTCTTTGACCTCTGGATTATTTATTGTGAGGATAATGTTCCCTTGACTTCCCTTTGCCAAGGAGATCCTCTGATAGGTACTTATGTCACCTGGGGAAATTTTAGCCAAACTAATCTCCCACTTGTGGGGGTCTGTTGTCCACCATACATCCTCCCAGTCACCACATGCCTTATCCTTCCCACACATATATATATTATAGGCCCCAAGGTCATAAGTAACTTTTGTTAAGTCAAACGCCTGGCTATTTGTTAAGGCAAATACTATGGTCTGGTTTGAAGCCTCTGTAGTCAACACTGGTGTTTCTTGTACACCCCACCCCTTAATCTCTCCTGCAGTCAACCTTCTCATCCTCCTTTTAGAGAGATCTGACACTCTTTCTCTCAACTTCAAAGTCTCCCAGAGCCAATAGGTGCCAAGGCCCATGATGAATAAAGTACAAGCAATAATCAGGAACCTTCCTTGAGGGGTTTTGTGGTATCCCGGGGACAGCAGAGAATTCATGGTCACCTCCTATCTACCTACCCCTATGTGTTGAGTTCACAGTGTTACTTTCACCTCTTGTAGGAGGGAGGTGGTCTCTCCTTCCAGACTGTGAATCCCTTTATTTAAAAGAAGAGATGTACCTCCATTCACAGCACTCACTCACATAGGTTTGTTTTCTAGTCTAATGATCTTGGGGACACTCTGCTGTCTTTGGAAATGTCAGGGTCTGTATTTTTGCTTACTTGCACTGTGTGATGTGTATCCAAGTATTTCTTTCAGTGATTTTGACGGCGGTAGGCGTGGTTAAGAGTGCCTGATAGGGTCCTTCCCATCGGGGGGATGCACAGTTCTTCCTTTTATGCACCTTTATCCAAATCCAATCTCCTGGTTCCACAAGGATGGGTTTTTCACCTTCCGATGGGATACCTGGGGATGAGTTAGCAGAGAGAACAGGTTTGGGCAATAACATTTTCCTCATATATTCTGCCAGTGTTCTTTCTCCCTCACTTGGTTCATACTGACCAAACT
>BLSH010092943.1:231251-262496 GCA_018402905.1 Glandirana rugosa
ATCCAACCGTCCTTAAATACACACTAAATACAGGGATCTTGTCACATTTTCAGAGTGTGTACACCATAGCGGTATGAGTCCTCCTCATCGTCTTACATAAAACCCCGCAGTAAAAACGATACATGTACGATACACAACCTTTATAGTATATTTACCTGTTGAAAAAAAGGTGTAAAAGGTTTTTGAAGACTTTTTTTTAATGTAAAAGTTTTCTGAGTAATACGGAGAATCTAATATGTAACCCCACAATCGACAACCTTCTTACCCGTTTCAGTCCTTAGAATGTAGTTTACGTCGACCTTATTACAAATTACACTTGGATATTTTACAACTAAATATTACACGATTACTTACACAAATGGGCTCTGTTGTAAACACATTCATTAGCACATTATAAATCAACATTTTATAGGTTCACATTAAACATTATTCCAGCTGCATTTGATGTAAGATTCCTGACTTTGCCCATTCTTCCAACAGCTAACACCCCAATGTATAATCTAAGAGGCATAATGAGTCTTTTGAAAATGTAATTTTTTTTCAGAAGTTTTTGGAAAATGTGGAAAAAAAGTTGTCCATTTATATGATATTTCCAACACATAGCATGTACATAGCAAAAATGACGCCCCAAAATACATTCTGCTACTCCTCCTGAGTATGGCGATACCACATGTGTGAGACTTTTACACTGTTCTAGGGACATAAATCACACATAAATTCCTGCCAACCTATCACATTGTTGAAGGCCCTTCATATTTCTAACACATAGCATGTACAGTACATACAAATTACAAACCAAAATACATTCTGCTGAGCAAAGGGTAAGAAAAGATTACCTGTGGTTTTAGTAGTGCAGTGGTCAACAGAGGACATCATCGGTCCAGGCAGCAGACAGGAACGTGGACAAGCACAGCAAAACAGGCAGCCTCAGGAATACTGACCATAGTAGCCAGTAGAGATATTGGCAGCACAGTCAAAGCATTGGTCCAGGTAGCAGGCAGGGATATGGTCAGCAGCAGCAAAATGTTCGTCCATGCAGCAGGCAGGAATACTGTCCATAGCACAGGCAGCAGGCAGAGATACAGCAGGCAGAGTACAGCCAAAAGCATTGGGTCCAGGCAGCAGGCACATGGTCCATAAAAAGTCCTGGGTCAGTGCAGGCAGTCATATTATCAGTACAGCCAAAGTATCTGTCCAGGCAGCAGGCAGGACCATCAAGCTTAGGGCCTCAGTCAAGAAAGAATGGGTGGCAGGGGTAGAAACTTCTCCCACCCAAATCGCTTTGAAGCCTCCGGACACCAGAACCTGTTCTGGGAATTAAAAAACAACCAATAACTGTTTTTCTCAAATCAGAACATCATTCTGGAGCCCCTCACATATGTGGGACCCCTGTGTAGCAGGTGAAAGATCAGTCCAAGGGGCAGGCAAAAACATGGTCAACAGGCCAAGGTCAGTGCAGGTAAAAAGCAGAAATAGACCGTAGGCAGAGGCATAGTCAATACAATCCAGGGTCAGTTCACTTGAAAGGCAGAAATATGGCGGATAAACAATGCAGATGGCAGGCAGAGGCATAGTCCATAAACAGGCCAGGGTCAGTGCACATGGAAGGCAGTGGTATGGTTGGTCCAGGGAAATAATCAGTACAGGAATTGAAAATTGGGAAATGGTATTTGAAATATTATTGAAATACTAATAATTTACAAGTGTATGATAGCGTTTGAAGCATTGTCCAATACAAAGGCCAGGATTGGAGGGACATTGGGAACAATAGAAACTGGTGTCTTTCCTAACTCCTCTTTTGCTGCACACCCGACATCTTTTTTGGCGTCTTCTTCCGGTTGTTGATGGGGGAATATGTTCAGGAAAATGGTGCTCATGCAGTCTGCTGAGACAATCGGTGCAGATTTCTGGGGGGGATCCTTGTGGATATATCAGGGCAGTAATGATGTCTTGAATGAAATTTAGGAAGGGGTTGGGTCGTTCTGTTGATTTCCGGTAGGTGACGTAAGCATTGTACATGGCCATGTGAAAAATGTAAACCGCAACTTTTTTGTACCAGAAGAGGGATTTTCTAGTTGGTAGATAGGGCTGCAACATCTGGTCATTTAAATCCACCCCCCCCCATGAATTTATTATACTCGTGGATACAATTTGGTTTTTCAACGGGACCCTGTCTTCTTAGAAGTTCCATTGAGGTGGCATCGTGGATTGTGGACATGATGTACACGTCTTTTTTTATCCCTCCACTTCACAGCCAATACTTATTCGTTCCTGAGGCTTGCTGATTCCCCCCTTTGCAAATGTGCGGTGATTAGACTCTGTGGGAAGCCCTTTCTATTCTTTCTTGTAGTACCACAGGCCAAAGTATCCTCGCGATATAGGTGGCGGAAAAGGGGCAAACTTGTGTAATAGTTGTCCATGTAAATATGATATCCCTTCTTGAAGAGTGGGTAAGCCAATTCCCAGACAATCTTCCCGCTTATTTCCAGGTACGCTGGACAATCAGGGGGCTGGAGATGGGTGTCTTTGCCTTCATATATACGAAAGGCGTGCACATATCCCGTGGAACTTTCACACAGCTTGTTGAGCTTTACTCCATACCTGGCCCTCTTACTGGGGATGTACTGCTTCATACCCAGGCGGCCTGTGAAATGAACCAGGGATTCGTCCACTGAAATATTTTGTTCAGGGATGTAGAGTTCAGCAAAACATTTAGAAAAGAAATCAATTAGGGGCGAATTTTAAACAATCTATCAAAGTCAGGATGATTTGGGGGGGGGGCACTGCGAGTTATTGCTGAAATGCAGGAACCGCATTATCATGTCATAAAGGGATCTGGTCATGACAGATGAAAAAATTGGCATATGGTGGATGGGGTGGGTCGACCAATATGCGTGTAGTTCATTTAAGGCCAAAAAATATTTTAAGCTCCTGCATGGTTAGGGGTCTCCATTCAAAAGGACGGGCATAGAAAGAGTTGGGGTTGTTCTGAATGTGTTGTTGGGCATAAAGGTTTGCCTGGTCCATGATGCTTTGCAATAGCTCATTAGGAAAAAATAGGCTAAAAAAATCAATTTCGGAAAAACCTTCTGTGTTGGCCTGCATGCCTGGCTGTGCTGTAAAAGGGGGGTTGTGAGTGAGTGACCCTGTGCTAGAAGGTAGCCACTGTGGATTTGCCAAGGAATCTGGAAGCTGGGTTTGGGCCCTAATTCTTTGATGTGGGATTCCAGTGCTTGCTCTGGGCATCTCTTCTGGTCTAGTGCCATTGGTATTTGCCGATTGGCCATTAGGGTCTCTGGCGCTGCTGGTAGCTGCCTCGTCTTCAAACCGTCTTCTTTTCTCACAGACTACTTTCTCCTCGAATTCAGACGATGACACACCTTCTTCGATGGGCTGGTATTCCAAATCAGAACCGTAATCGGAACTGTCACTGGTCGATGAGAGCTCCCTGCTGCTCTCATTGGTCAGGAGTAGCATTTTGTATGCTTCTTTTGCAATGTATAACCTTTTGGACATGGTGGCTGTATGAAAGGTTACACTGGACTGCTTGTCAAGTATTCTGATGGACTGGCAGGTACTCTGATGGACTGGCAGGTAGTCTGATGGACTGGCAGGTAGTCTGATGGACTGGCGGGTACTCCGATGGACTGGTGGGTACTCCGATGGACTGGCGGGTACTCTGATGGACTGGCGGGTACTCTGATGGACTGGCGGGTACTCTGATGGACTGGCAGGTACTCTGATGGACTGGCAGGTACTCTCATGGACTGGTGGTTACTCTGATGAACTGACAGGTACTCTGATGGACTGACAGATACTCTGATGGTATGGCAGGTACTCTGATGGACTGGCAGGTAGTCTGATGGACTTGCGGGTAGTCCGATGGGCTGGCAGGTACTCTGATGGACTGGCAGGTACTCTGATGGACTGGCGGGTACTCTGATGGACTGGCAGGTACTCTGATGGTATGTCAAGTACTCTGATGGACTGGCAGTTACTCTGATGGACTGGCAGGTACTCTGATGGAATGGCAGGTACTCCTATGGTATGGTGGGTATTCAGATGGACTGATAGGTACTCTGATGTGATGATACTGTACTCTGATGGTATGGCGGGTACTCTGATGGTATGGTGGGTACTCTGATGGGATGACGGGTACTCTGATGTGATAATAGGGTACTCTGATGGTCTGACAGGTACTCTGACTGACAGGTACACTGATGGACTGACAGGTACTCTTCAGGGGGAATGGGGCACAATCTGGGCACAATAATGTTGCTGAGTTGTGTTACTCACAGTTCTGCTCTCTTCTCCTCACACTGGATCGGTGTGTGAGGAGAAGAGCCAGGTAACAGCGCATTACATGCGAACTGTTTACATTTATGACTGGCTGTGATTGGACTCAGCCGGTCATGTGGTAAAGAGCCATTTCATTGGCTCATTTACCCTGATCGGGGACGGGCTGTGTCCAAGGGACAAGCCTCGTTCCCGATCGCCGCGTGTCCCCGGGGACGCACACGAGCCGCGGGCATGTGACTCAACAAAGTGGCCTGCTGTGATTGGACACAGCCGGTCACGTAGTAAAGAGCCAAATGTATTGGCTCTTTACCACGATAGGGGGGAGGCACGACCCCCCGGCACACAAACGATCTGAGATGGCCGCTCTGCGGGCCCCTGGGGGCCCGCAGTAGTGGCAAGAAGCGGCCAACGTCATATGACGTCGGCCCGGATCGAGGAGCAGTTCCTGCCGACGTCATTTTAATATGACTCGGTAGGGAACTGGTTAAGGATGTTCCAAACAGTTGATTTGGCCACACCTAATGTTTTTGCTATCTCTCTGATTGGTTTGTTTTGTTTTTCCAGCCTAATGATGGCTTGCTTCACTGATAGTGACAACTCTTTGGATCTCATATTGAGAGTTTACAGCGACAGATTCCAAATGCAAATAGCACACTTGAAATTAACTCTGGACCTTTTATCTGCTCCTTGTAAATGGGATAATGAGGGAATAACACACACCTGGCCATGGAACAGCTGAGCAGCCAATTGTCCCATTACTTTTGGTCCCTTAAAAAATGGGAGGCACCTATACAAACTGTTGTAATTCCTACACCATTCATCTGATTTGTATGTAAATACCCTCAAATTAAAGCTGAAGGTCTGCAGTTAAAGCACACCTTGTTGGTTTCATTTCAAATCCATAGTGGTGGTGTATAGAGCCAAAAAGATTAGAATTGTGTTGATGTCCCAATATTTATGGACCTGACTGTAGCTGTATAATAAATGCACTTTTTATCTTTCAAAAAGTGTTTCTCAGTACTAAACCTTTCATCCAATTTCTACATAGTTGTATATGTAAGTTTTGAAAGCTGGTATAAAGGAATAGTAGTGTAAAGTGTAGTAGTAGGTACAAAAAAAGCATTTTTTTTGTATAATTCTCCCTTACGGGGGTGTGGCAGTGGGTGTGTCCTAAGACCACATACTTTTGCTAATCGGTGTCCCTCATTCCCATTTCAAAAGGTTGTGAGGTATGCTTTATATGCAACATACACAACTATATAACTACAGTGGAGGTGTGTACTAACAGTGAAAAACAATGGAATGTGGGAAGGAGGAAGTGACTCAGTCAACTCCATGGCTTCAAGATGTGGTGTAACTAATAGGAAATGTGGGTATGGCAAGACATATCATGTAAATAACTACATACAAAGAAGGCTCTATGTACTTCTTACATGCGTGGGAAAGTATATATATATATGTACAATTAATGAATCTATAATAATATATAATGTATAATATATTGTAAAGTATAATAAGTATATACGGACCCATGTGCCATTCTTATGTAAATGGAAGAGTACAAAAGTCATGATTGTATGAAATTACAGCACTGGATCACAGGGAGAGACAAGGATCAATGGAAGAAAAGACTCAGAAAAACAGAGAGAAAAAGGAGAAAAATGAAAGAAAAGGGGAGAAGAAAAAGAGAAAAAGAAAGAGGAGGGAGATGGAGAGAGAAAGCAGCCAAGTGAGACAGGAGGGGAGAGTAGAGAGTGAGAGGAGTGAAATGAGACAGAAAAAGGAGAGCCAAACAATTGAATTGAATTAGTGACATGTGTATGATGTGAAAAGCATGTTTGTCCTAAGCTGGATAAGCCATGTGGATGTGAATCAATCAGTGCTTACCAATGCATGAATATCCAGGTAGTTCCGTGTAATGTGTATGAACTAGATGAACGGATGTGTTATCCCAGCTATAGTGTGGACGTGCGGATTTCAGGGAAAGGGCTAATGGTGCTGGATCACCGGACCCATATACCCCGGTGGGTGCCGCAAGCCGCGCCCCCAATGTCATACATCGGAGGCGAACGGCACGAGCCTGCTCCAAGCCCGCCCCAGTGGGAGGCAAGCCATCCAGATGGGAAACCACATGGGGACGCTCGGAGACACGGCCAAAAACCACATCCCTGGGTGCATGCAGAGTATGGCGCCGAAGTGCCGGTATCCCCGCCCATACTCCCAAAGGGGAGGGGAGTGAGGGGAAACATGGCAGATCACAGCCCCCGCACTGGAGAACACCCAATGCGGCCACACAGAGGGGCACCACAGGGAGCAACCCATACGTGTCAACCACAAGGCAGAGGTGAAAGTAGAGACCGTGTCCATTGCATGACATATGGAAGGTCGGTATAAAGTTTATTCGGACCGGGGAGACAAGAGCAAAACCAAAGGGGCAATGGGTGTCTTCCACCCGGATAAACTAATCAAAGGAAAAGGTTTGCTATTTGTCTCACTTATGTCAAGCCTCCATCCCTATTTATACAAAACAAAGAGAAACGCCCACGGGACTTTAAATGAGGTTGACATATGGTTCAAAAAACAATACACAGATGTTGCGATGGCCCCCATAGGACAACCCACTAAATGAATAAAAGGAGGGCCTCCCTATACCCCTACGTTCCTTTTTTGTCCTCACTCCAGAGACATCACCACTATGATCCTACGATGAAGTGATAAGTATTGAAGATTCCTACCTCACCCGCCTGGTTTGCCTCGCCAGGTGGAGGGCTCCTGGACAGAGGTAAACCCTCTCCTGTAGGAGCACCCTGGTGCCCGGGCAAGTCCATGCAGCCTAAATGGTGTGTTAGATCTGTTATTAGCAGGGGGCATGGCGTGTTCTGCTCTCTCTGTACAGGCTGATTTTACCTTTTTTTGTCTGTAATGCATCTTCCTTTGTTCAGTGATGTTTCTCTAGATTGTACAGACCCCAATATGGCAGCTTGGATGTCTGAGTTCTACAGCAGCTTGCGGTGGAATGTGGGCACCTGGCTGGTTGCATGTTGGCTATTGGGGTGGGGGACTGGTCTTGCACTGTACAGTTCTTGTTCAGCTTTCCTTTAGGTTACCAAAACCATGTGGTGTGAGATCAAACATAACCCATGTAATTTGTGTGCAATCAGGCACACCCTTCCACTGCATGGCGGAAGGTGGATCTGGGAGAGGTTGGAGAGATGTGTAGTGTATGGCTAGCCTCACTCTACTTTTGAAAAAAAAAAAGAAATCTGTACTAGCTATAGGTAAGCTTTGCTCAATGTTATTGTGATCCTGCCTTTTTTCTGTCTTGAACAAGCATTCTTCTTACTTGTCCTGCTTCTGGCATAGTTGAGTTGTTTCATTAAGCACCTGGTACTAATGTCAGGTCTAAGAACCTATTTTGTCAGCCACCCTTTAGCTGTGGTTAACCCCTTAGAGGATTATTGCCAAACCAGCTAATTCCAATTGCATAAAAACTTTGTTTTGAACTGCTTTATCAAGCGGCAGGGCTATCATTTGAAGTAGATGAGTAACTTTTGATATATTAAATTGTCAAATGACTCTTGCTTAGTATCCTGTTTATCAGATATAAGTGAGGTCAAGAGGTCCTTGTGCAGTAAGACTATGTTTGGTTACCTTGTCTTTCTGCCAGCTTGCTGCAAAGTTATTTGCTTATATTGCTAAGCCATGGGCATCAACTCTTCCTGGTAGCCAGGCCTTGCTAAGGAGGTAAGGGGCACTGTTTAAGTAAGTTTTCTTTCAGGTGTATGAGAAATTAACTATGGCCTTTTTACCATTTAGAACTATTCACACTGCCGCGACTTGTCAGGTGACTTGAGTCGCCTGACAAGTCGCCTCCATGCAGTCCAATGGAGCAGTTCTAATAGGAGCGACTCAGGTCGCTCCAACTTGGAAAAAGGTTCCTGTACTACTTTTGGGGCGACTTCAGGCGACTTGCATTGACTTCTATTACCGAAGTTGTTTGCAAGCCGCGCTGAGGTCGCCCCCGCAAGTCAGATCGCTGTAGTGTGAACCGGCTCTTAGTCCCTCCAGTTGACAGGCATCAAGCAGAGCCTTAAGCTGGTCCTGTGACACTCATGCCTTGGCAGGCAAAGCACTGTATGTTTTTTGATGACACCTATATATCTTGGGCTACATTTCCGCTGGTGTGATTCCAAAGTCGCATCAAAGTGGTGCAGGCACCTTTTCAAAGTCACAGATTTTCAAAGTCGCATCGATGGGAACGGGTGCCATTGAGATCAATGGATTGTGACTTGTCGTGTGACTTTGTGTTCAAAGTCGCATGACAAGTTGCACTAGTGGAAACGGAGCCTAAAGGGGTTGTTTTCACTCACACTGTGGGAAAAATCAACTCTCTCCAGATACTTCCAAGAGAGGATACACATGAATGTGATATATGAAGCCTGTTGGTTCAAGCAGACAAGGATAAGGATGACAACACTTAACAGGCTGTCACATTTGTTTAAGCACATGGTCTATACACTCTAGAGGTGTGTTTCCAATCGCTCTGTGAAGCGGTTACCTGTTCCGACATTGAACAGTCTCCAAGTTTGTTTTTTTTTCTCCAGGCAAACCAATCCTATTCAGCTGCTTACTATTAGCGATTAAGGATGAACATGACTGCAAGAATACTGCTTTGTTCAAGCAACCAAGGATAAAGATGATGGCAGCTAACAGGTTGTGAAATTCATTAAGCCTGTGGTCAATACACTCTAAGGAATGTGTCCACTGGCCCAATGAGGGGTTGCCTATTCTGGCAATATGCAGTCCTGGTGGCTTCCCAGGCAAACGATCAGCTTCAATCTCATCAAAGAGGAGATGCAAATGAACGTGACTATGAATCCTGCTGCTTCAAGTAGTCAAGGACAAAGATATCAACACCGAATAGGTTGTCACATGCATTAAACATGTGAGCAATACACTCTAAAGAAGTGGTTTCCACTCACACTGTGGGCAAATCAACTCTTTCTAGACTCTTCCAAGAGAAGATGCAGATGGAATAGAACTGTGTGAATCCTGTTGGGTGAAGGAAGCAAAGACCAGATGATGATGATGCCTAACAAGTTGTCACATTCAGTAAACCTGTAAATACACTGTAAAGGAGTTGTTCCCACACACTCGGGAAGGGACCGGGTCCAGGAAATTGGCAAATGTCTCCTACCTAGGCTGAATAAGCTTTGGGCTGTCCATCCTGTTCCACTGGAATGTGGTCCCTGTGTTCACATGCTAAATGCATCATCTATCAGGGAGCCCCTCTGCTGGTCTCTGGGGTGGCATATGAGTGTAAATCACTCGCAATGTAGAAGCAATGCAATATCACGGCTGAAGTGGACATTTTCCTTATTACTGGTTTACTAAGCATCTGTATGGAGGAGGCACTGCACTGCTGCTTAATAGTCATTGAACAAGCTCAATGTTTCTGTTTGCCTTCTTTTTCTGCAGGAAAGCAAATGCCAACCCCGAATAAAGACCAGCGCTACTAAATAAGGTAGGGGACCATACCCATCTGCTTCCCAGGAAAGGCAGCCCTCTTCAGGCTCTGCCAAGATGTGCATGAACAAGAATTTATGAATCCTGCTTTGCTCAGACAGTCGGGGATTAAGATGATGATAGACACAATTGTCACAATTCATTAAGCATGAGATCAAGACAATCTTAAAGAGCTGTTTGGACTTGCCTTGTGCAAGGGTCATCTATTCTGGCAAGGTCCAGTTTTCCTTCTGAAGCCAGTAACTGGACTCAATAGCTTTCTCAGGCCGACCAACCTTCAGACTCTTCCAAAGAAGAATATATGTAGGAGGATGACCATGTCTGCTTTTTCATTTCTCCTTTCTAAGGCTGATGAGATGCATTTTAGATAGAAAGCAGTGTAAATAAGTTAGGGGGCTTCTGAATCATAGGATGAGGACCCTGGAGATGCTATAGAGCTTTGGTTGGTTGCTCATCTTCAGCAAGAGCCAGCTAGTTCCCTCAGAGGTTGCTTCCACAGAAGAAGATGCTCCTCTTGATCTTGATGGTCCGTGCTCTGAAGACAAGTCATTTGATATCAGAAAGGCATTGTATGAGGGTATTGATGAATGCAGCAGTCCCCATAGTGGCCTGGGCTAGATGGCATCTCAAACACTTTAAGCTTGCTTTACTCCAGCAGTGGGTCAAGCTCACTGTCAGAACCAGTTTGCTCAAGGAAGATTGAAGGGAGTGATTCCTCATTCTAGAGTTGATGGCAGCACTGGAGGCATTACTGATCTTTGCATCACTATTTCAAGACCATCGTGAGGATTCAGACAGTAGCATATGCGTCGAATCAGGGAAGAAAGCAGCCTTGGGCAGATTGCTGCATACATCTTTTGGTTGCCGGAATGCAATCGGGGTGGAGAATATGTGAGCAGACACTATTTGAGCGCACACTTTCTGGATCTAAACAAATGGATGTTTCCTATAACTGTTTGCTCAGTGGGGTACACAACAAGTGGATTTAATGGCATCTCCTGTCAGTGCTCAGCTGGTAGTGTTCTTCTCCTGGTTCTTCCATCCGAGAGCCAGTGGTCATGATGCTCTGTCCCAGCGCTGGATTTTCTGTGCCTGTATACGTTTTTTTTTTCTCAAACTTCCCTAATCCTGAACATGATCCGTTCATGATTTCTACTATTGAGGCAGTTGATAGCTCTGCTGATGGCACTTCAGAGATCTTTGGTACTTGGACAGCATGCCTCATCCCAATATGGCTTAATTAGACAGCCTGGTAATTTTTAAGAAGCCGGCTAGTCCAGGTGGGCATAGCAGAAGAGATCTAGTGGAAGCTGCTTGAATCTTGAAGGGTATCCTTTAATGCTACGTACTATAGCATGTGGAAAAGATCTTTGGTGTGGCAGTGATTATTCAATGCAATCCTGAGTCTTCCTCTCGTATTGAGGTCTTGGCGCTCTTGCAATTGGCCCTAGACAAAGGGCTTGGCTACAGTTCGGTCCAGTTGTTGACTGTTTCAGCTTTAACGGTTCATTGTGTAGAATATCAGGTTTCATACAAGCAACCTTATAACTAAATCAACAACCAGTCGTGTCTCAGAAAAAATCCAAGCTTTCTCAGCCAAGTCTCCATATTTTGAGCCGTTTCAAGACAGAGGTTCTTTTCTTCAAAAGGTTGGACCTTTTTCTCATATGTTCAGAAGTGGTGCAACCTTCATGGTCTGCAGTTTCGGGACAGTAAGATTGGTCAAGAGTGGACGCAATTTTTAGGTAATTTTTTCAACGTATCTGCAGAGAACGCAGAATTTCAAGCTGGTAAATAACTGGTTATCTATCAGTAAGTCCTAAAATTGATCAAATGGCTCCATCTAGAATCCTGGTAATCCATATCCAAATCCTGGTAATCCAAGTATTCAAACGCTTTCATTGCTCATTATCGCTTAGATGTAATGTACGGCCCGGCTTGGGCATTGGGCAATTTGGTGCTGACCTCCGTTCTTTCTGTCCAATATAATACAGGTGTTCTGGGCATTGAGTTGGAGTGTTGTGTGGTTATTTTTTCCCGCCCTGTTTTTTTGTATGCTAGTTAGTCTTGTCTTGAGAAGTTTGAAGAGATGAAAAGGTCCCATTGTTGCTGGAGCCCTCTAAACAGGAGTGATTTTAGTTCCCTCCTTACTTCCGCAGCATTTGGAGGTTGGAGTTTGATTCAATGGTTCATGATGTCTCTACGGGCAGTGATGAAGCAAAGGTGGATCCAAGGTGGAAAGTATCTCGGAGGAAGTAGAGATGATGTAGAAGAGGTGAAGGTGGTTGTCTCGTCTCCAAAGAGCATAATGCTAGGGTCCAGGGGTATGTCCAGGTTGGCCACTTTCAAGATGTACAGACGTACTTAGGCCCAGTAGGTGGCGATGTGGGGGCATTTCCAAAATCGGTGGTATAGTGTGGGTTTATCAGTTTTGCTCCAAGGGCAAATTCTTGATCTCGTCGAGTCCTCTGGGGTGTACTAGAGGATATAGGCTCAATGCAGGATCTTGAATTGTGTTTCCCTTCAGGATTCTTTTCTTTTTTATATATATCCATTAAGGATGGTGGTGTGGAGATTTTCTCTTTGGGTTTCACTGCACCAGGCTTTCGAGGAGGTGAGTTCCAGTGACTTAGTGAAGAAGGGAGCCAGTAGTCTGTAGATATGTGAGATGGCGACAGTTCAGTTTTCCACCAGTTTCTCAAGGATGAAGGGTTTAAATCTGAGGTGTGGTTGTGGACAGCTTTTGTTTACGTAAGATTTTGACTTGCATGAGGTGGAATTCATGATGTTTTGGTAGGATAAATTTCTTTAAGATGTCTTGGTACGGCGTAGCATGGCCAGTTGCTGGGTCAAACAGAGAGATTAATCTCCTGAGTTTCTTCTGTTCCCATAGTTGGAAAGCTAAGTGTTGAGTGGTGGGGGCAAGCATAGGATTTCCTTTGATTATCAGGTGCCGGAGATGTTTGAGGGGAGATTTTGATGTTTTTTGTTTCCCAGGCAATGAGAGTGTCTCTGATCAGGAGGTGTCGGAGCTAGACTGGGAGGGATCTTAAGTTGCTATGAAGGATGGAGCATAAGTCAGAGGGGTAGACTATTGCTGTTTTTTTTGCATAACTGGTGAATTTAGATTTCTGTGTGAGCCAGTCCAAACCACATCGTAGTATGCAGGATGTTATATGCCCTAATGATGGGGAGACCCCCCCCCCCCCCCCCCCCCCGCTCCTTGGGAGGTAAAGTTTGGCCATTGCTATTCTGTTTTTTTTTTTGCGATGCCACAAGAAAGCCGTGAGGGCTTTATTGATGTTTTGTATATCTTTGTGTTTAATGAGAATGGGGATTGTTTGCAAAGGGTAGAGTAGCCTAGCAAAGCTGACCATCTTGTAGAGTTGGCATCTCCCGAAAAGTGAGAGGGGAAGATTCATCCAAGTTTCCAGTTGGCTGGTTATCTAAGATATGAGCGTGGGGGTAATTAAAAGAATATAGAGAGGAAGGATCTTTCTCAATGTTCACCCCTACTAGGTAAGTAATGTGGTGTTTTGCTATTGGGAAGGGAGAGGAGGAAGTCCAGTTTTCCTTGTGAATTTTGCAGAGAGGGAGCACTTCGCTTTTGGTGAAATTTATCTTCAGGCCAGAGCAGTTTCTGAAGGCATCAAAAGTGTTTTGGATTAAGGGGATTGGCTGTAAATATCAAAATGTCATCTGTAAACAGCGCACCACGGAGTTCCTCGTCTCCCAGTTTGATGCCGTGGATTGGTAATTGTGAGTTGAGATACCATGAGAGGGGTTCTTTGACCAGGTTAAAGATGAGTGGTGATAAAGGGCATCCCCGCTGGGTGCCTTTGAGTAGTGAGATGGGGTCTGATATACGTCCTGCTGCTACTATTCTTGTGGAAGGGGCCTCGTATAAGCTCTCAATAAAATGGGAGAAGGAACCTGAAAAGCCTAGTTTTTTTAGGACTAGTGATATCCAGTGAAGATTCACGTTATCAAAAGCTCTCTCCGCATCTAAGATGACTAATGCTACATTTTCAGCGGGGTGGGCTTTGTCGTATTCAAGGACTGCAAGTACTTTCCTAATGTTAGAAGAGCCTGCCTTTGATGAATCCTGTTTGCACCGAGTGTATTAAGAGAGGTAGAATAGATACTATCTTTGACAAGAGTTTAGAGTCAACATTTAAGAGTGATATCGGCCAATATGACCCCGGTTTTGTGGGGTCTTTCCCCTTTTTGGCTATTCGTTTGATATAAGCTTGTTGACCCGAAGGAAGATATGAGCCTTCCTCCCACACTCCATTGACAATCTTGACTAGTGTCTGGGGTATAAAATCTTGTGTTAGTTTGAAAAATTTGACCGAGAGACCATCATGTCCTGGTGATTTGTTGTTTGCTAATATTTTGATGGTAGTCTCAATTTCCTCTTGTGTTATTGGGGCATTCAGAGAGGAGAGGTGCTCCTGCGATATTTTGGGGGAGATCGGGCAGGTTTAAAAAAGTATTCTCAGTAGAGAAGTCTAGGTTGTCAGGGGCTTATAGAGAAGTGTAGAATTGGTGAAGTATTTTATTGATGTCTAGCGGGGAGGATACTAGAAGTCCCATGTAGTCTTTAAGTGCTTGGATGTGGGTAGGCTTGTGTTGATTATTGCATAGTCTGGAGAGGAGTTTCTCTGCCTTATTACCGTGTTTGTGTAGTAGAAGGTCCACGTGGGCCATGTGTATGCATTCCTGGGGTTCTGCCCAGGTATCGAATAATTGTTTTGCTTCCTGTAATACTCTTCTATTCTCAGGTGTATTTTTCTGTATAAGGTGATTTTGAGCTGTTCTCAGTTGCTCGCTAGCTATGTTGTACTGTTTTAGAGTATTCTTTTTATAATAGCTTGCATAGGAAATTATTTTCCGTCTCAGGTAAGCCTTCCCGGCCTCCCAGGTTTGGTTGGTTATGTACTCCTTGTTTAGTTCAGTGTATTCTTCCCATGCCTTGGTGAGCATCACTTTGAGTTGGGTATCTTGTGCTAGGTATGATGGAAATCTCCAGATTTTAGATGAATTATTAGGGGTGAAGTCCTCCAGTAGGACTGAAACTGGACTGTGGTCTGATATCATAATTTCGTGGATGGTGGTTTCTCTGTGTTGTAAGAGGGTGGGGGTGGCGAAGGGGTAGTCAATTCTTGTGAACGTTCCTGGGGAGGGGAGAATAAAGTAAATTCCCTGTTAGTGGGGTGTGCAAGCCACCATGGATCAATGAGGTGTCCTCCAGAGGCAAACTGTTCCAGTGGAGTGTTGCGGGGATAGGGGTCTCCAGGAGGAGGTCTATTTTTTTTGGATCTATCTTCCTCTAATCCGAGGACTGAGTTGAACTCTCCTCCTCTTAGGTGGGGAAGGTGGGGTTTTTTCAAGATCCACTTTGTAGTTTCCTGAAAAATGGCCAGTGAAGGGGAGTTAGAAGAGTAGATGTTTGAGATTTGGATTTCTTTCATCTGGATTTTTAAGTGGATGGTCTCCTTGCGGCCCAAGGAGTCGCTGTCCATCTCCAAAATGTCATAGGGTAGCCTCTTATGAATGAGGATGACTACCCCAGCTTTCCTCCCTATTGCAGGTGAACCTATTACTTTGCCTACCCAGAATTTTTGGAGGCGGTAGAAGTCCTCGGCACCTAGGTGCGTCTCCTGTAAGAGTGCAACATCTGTATGGAGGCATTTAAGGTGTCTTGGGATTTTAGAGCGTTCAGAGGGTGAGCATAGGCCCTTTACATTCCATGAGACTACACGCATGGTCTCAGAATGGGGATATGGGCTATGGTAGTGTCATCTCTGTGGGAGTGTGTAAGGTGATAGTAAAACTAACTAGTATTCAGTGAAGCCGCTACCCGGGTAAGTCCACTTGCAGAAAGATTGAGCATTGCCCACCGAGTAAGACAGTTAGATTAGGGTTAAGTGGCCCATTGCAGTAAAGTAGTTGGAATAGGTATCTGCGATCCCAGACTATGGTTATAGTCAGGTTATATCTGCATAGCATGTTCAGATGATATTACGTTCTCCATTGGGGTTGTTGGGCTGCAGGCACTTAGGGGGGTCCTTCTTAGGGCTACGTTGCTCCCTCAGCGACGTGAAAGCAGGGCCCTGAGAGGGTGTTTAGTTGTTGGAGCGGGATAGCCTGGGGCGGAGGTAGGCCTCTGCTGCCTTTGGGGACTGGAAGGCAAGCTGGTCACCATTTGGAGCCTGAGCGTAGCAGGGAAGGCTAGATAGAAACGTATGCTCTGCTTATATAATTCAGCGCAAAACCGTTGGAATTCTTTACATTTCTTTGACACTTCCGCAGAATAATCTGCGAAAATAAGTAGATTTGTTCCCTCAATTTTAAAATTGCGTGACTTTCTGAAGTTCTGGAGTATAGCAAGTCTGTCGGCGTAGTTTAAGTACTTAAGTATGACTGGCCTGGGAGACTTGCAGTTGGTGTCTGTGTGCTTTCTCAGCTATGCATGGAGCTGGAAAGCCTAGGGCTTCAGGAATGTGGGAGGCACAGATATGTAGGAGGTAGCTATTAGGGCAATTTTCAGGAAGGCCATATATCCAAAGATTGTTCCTTTGGGATCTTTTTTCGAGATCCTCAAGTTTTCTTGTATCGCAGTATGTATTTTGTCATATTTTTCTAGGCTGCCATTTACTTGGTACACCTCATCATCTAGGTCTGAGACCCTAGCTTCCACTGCAGACAGCCTGTGTGATTGCTCACCTAGTTCTCTGTGGATCTGAGCCATGCCAGCCTGCACCGCCCAGTCCACTGCCTGGGTGATGTTAGGGAGAAGCAGGGCTGCTACTGCATGAGCAATTTTGGCATAACCATCTTGCTGGGGAGAGTCCTGGGGCTCTGGGGCCTGCATCTCCACAACTTGCAGTTCTATGTTCTTTGCAGCGGCCATCTTGGTACACCCAACCGCAGAGCCCTGTGAGATTGGACGGGCTTTAGTAGGCGATTCGGCCCTGGAGCTAGTGAGGTACTTCTCCATATGTGCAGGGGAGCGTCTGGGGCTGTTTAGGATGTTTTGAAGGGTTGATGCCTGTATTTAAATGCAGATTGTCGCTGGGTTCGTGCGGAGATGCTCACCCTCACTCCTCGCACACTTGAAACACCGGAAACGGAAGTCCATATATACATTTCAAGTACATATTTAGCTTCTTATCTAGAGCTCAGCAAAAAAAAAAGACATTTCAAGTTGTACACATATATCAAATATTTTATAATTGACTGAAGGTTTTTTTATTAATTTGCCGATCTCTGTTAGGATTTTTGGTGAACTATAGGTTTAACAAAAAGGAATTGATCTGCAAAAAATCAATCTAGAATCCATCTAACACTACCCTCTCCAAGCAATATGACTATCCAAGGGTGTCTCCACTATTCCTCCATAGGTGGAAGACCACCCTAAGGCTAGTTTTTTTTTTTGTTTTTGCTATCTGCAGATTCATTTAACATGATTTCTTATGGGTTGATGGGCTGATGTTCACATCTATGCAGTTTCCTGCAGTGCACTTTTGGAAAAGGTACACAATTTTTACATGCATTTTTGTTGGAAGAAAGTTTGGGGGTGTTCCGTGCAGAGGATATAATGAGAGCTGCTGCCTCCACTGAAGCTCCTAACTAATTAGGGGCCACAGAAGGAAAATAAAAGGTAGTGGGTATGGCACCGCTCTTATTATCCTGTCAGCTTATGTTCCAAATAGTTGCTCCCGATTTGTGTTTATGAATTAAATTACAAAAAACTTTATGCAGTGGCAATGCCAAAAGGTTCCCACATGTAATTGTTTTGTAATGTGATAACGTGGCTTGTGCAATATATCACAAATGTGATAAGTGCTCCTGGAAACCTCCTAGTAATAGTGACATGTGCTAGAAAACCAATGGTTAAAACATCAATTCACGGGAAATCTCATGCATATACTCTGGGAATGCCCTACCATTACCAGCCTCTGGAATCAAGTTTTCAAACTTCTGGCCAAATGCACTGGTTTGTTAATTAAACCCAACCCTGAACTAGGCATCTTGAACATAGGGATAGATATCTACCCTAGACCAGATAGACAACTGGTGACCCATATACTACTAGCCGCCAGATCTTTAATATTACAAAGATGGAAATCCCAACAAATTCCTAATATTTCAGATGTAATAAGGGTAGTCAATACTCACGGGATGATGGAAAAAGCCATTGCGGTGAATTCTTTAACCTTTAAAAGATTCCAACAAGCTTGGAATTCCTGGCCATTCAACTAATGAAAGATTTAAGAACCAAGTAATTACCTGAAGTGGAAGAGGTTATAGAAACTAAGGTACATCACACTTAGTACTAGCTACAAACTCGTTTGGTTGATGGGCACCACTCTGACTCTCAGATGTAACACAGTTACCCAGTTTGATATATTAAACCGTCCCTGACTTCACCCCCCCTCCCCCTCCTTACTCCCCACCCCCCCCCCATAATCCATAGCATAATATGACTCCAACAAGAGAGAGTTGGGGTAGGGGGGAGAATAACCAAAAACCACTTCTTTTACATCAGTTTATAGGAGATGGTCCAGTCCGCACAATAAAATAAGTTGAAACCATCTGACTAGCAGAGCCCTCACACTCCTTGGGGTAGTCTGTTAGCAAACTGTACACATTCAGAGTCGGAGTGATGCCTAACAAAATCTTTCTTCCCTCCCCGATGGTAACTATTGCTTTAGATGTATTGCCTTATTGCTTTAGATTTTTTGCTTTGTTCCTGTAGTTGTATGTTAACCTGCAACATGTTCACCAGCCTTATTGTCCAGGCTGTTCTGTTTTATCTGTACTGATAAACCTTCAATAAAAAATATTGTTCAAAAAAAAAAAAATAAAATAAAAAAAAAAACATCAATGCACAATAAAGTGACCTGTGCAAATGCGCAGTATTCAAAAACATTTAAAGTCCAAGCACAGTGAAGTGACCTGTGCAAATCCAACAACATTTGAAATTTGGTAAACAAACACACTGTTTTAGTAATAGTCCCTTTCTTCCTCTTTTCTTGGGTATCTGAAAACCTTCACAGTATATGAATCAGTTCATCATGGTATTCAGATCATGTGATGAGAAACGACATTCCCTTTCAAGTGACTGGTGTTCATATCGGTGCTCACAGTTGTATCATGAAAAAAGTGCTGATGCTGCAATCCGTGCTCCACTATGGTAATACACTTACCAAAAGGAAATCCCCACTAGGGGGTGCTGTGCCTTCACAGCCACCTTGCTGTATTGGAATATGGGTGAGCATTTTCTGGACTTTTAAAACTGCAAGTGCATATGAAACACTTTTAATGGAATAAAAGGAGTTTAAATGTTAGTGCACTACGGATATCGTTTATCTTTCTGCATACACTGTATACTTTGGAGTGAAAGGGCGGATTGGCTTTCCAGAAAGGACCCATATACTAATACAGCAAGGTGGCTGTGAAGGCACAACACCCCGTAGTGGGGATTTCCTTTTGGTAAGTGTATTACCATAGGGGAGCACGGATTGCAGCACCAGCACTTTTTTCGCCTGACAAGTCGCGACAGTGTGAACCGGCTCTTAGGCACTAGTGATGTAGTCATGCCTCACAGATACAAACTGGCTACATTAACAGTGCCTCCCTTCTCAGATGATGTGAACTGTCACATGTTCACGGAGGCAGACCCCAAGTTAACTGAAAAAAGGAGATGGATTCATCTGCCCTAAGTAAAAATGGACACCATGAGAAAAATGAAGAGTAAGAGAAAAATAAGACATGCAAAGAATAAAAAGCCTGCAATTATCTAAAAGTATCTGTTTGTATATTGCCATTACTAAACATTGCAGGTTCATTTTTAAGATAAGGGTGACGGTTTCTTTAATTTAGCTCCACACCAGATGTTCATTCAGCATAAGGGTATAGATTTTGAGGGGGTAGCCCACGCAAAACAAAGTGCCATGGAGTCCTGCTAAAATTCACAGCAGACTAGGCCCATATCCCTGGCCCAGTGAAGGAGAGGGGCGATGGAGGTGGGACTTATTAGTACCAGGAAGACCCCTTTAGATGAAGGGGGTCCCAGATATCTGCCCCCCCAAGTGAAAGAGAAAAGGGTACATAGTATCCCTTGTTATTCACTGACAAAAGAAAAAAAAAAATAAACACACATACACAGTCCTTAAAGTGTTACTAATTCCACAACAGTAACATCAGTCTGTATATGCAGTAAAGCATGCTTAGTATACTCACTGTGGAAACTAAAGGTTTAATCCTGTGCATTGTGTAAAAGGGCTATTTGATCCTCTCTTCTCTGATCCTCCCATTCTTTTACTGTCCCCAATCTATCTGCTGATAGCACAGAACCCTAGGATGCACATGCTCAGTTTGGTGTGTATTGCTTTTTTTTGTGAGGGTACATGTGATTAGCACAGGGCCAATCATCACTGTCCAGATAGAGGGTCAGGGGCCATGCAGCCTCATAGGACAGTCAGTAGAGAATGAAAACTCCTCTTACAAGCTTTTACCAGTGCTCGGCCGGACACAGATAGAAGTCACAAGACTGCTCTAACTGCTAATGAGAAAAGGTATTTAGCAAGTTATATTTATTAAAATAATAGCATTTCCATGTCCTGTGTACTGTGGGAGACCAGATATAGTGAATGCATGGTCCTTGGTTTAGTAACACTTTAAAAAAAAAGTAATAAACATTATCTCTGATGTAAATCCAACATCAATAACATTTTCAGCAGTGTAGACTCATTGTCAATCACAATGAATGATGCTCCAACAACTCATCGACGCATGCCAAGATGATCTTCTCCTGTCACTATGCCCTTTGCAAATGATTGCACCCAATTGATAGCTGAATGCCAACAAACTGACAGAAAGATAATGGGTGATGTCATTGACCAAATATGGTTATCACCATATTTGTCAATGAAGCAGTCCCTGACCTGTTTGTTGACAATCAGCACCTGGACAGAGAGCTGGCATTTGTGGTGGGAGTAGTGGTGGGGAAAGCCATGGGAGTAGTGAAGAGAGACGATTGTCCAGCCATATCATCGAGCAATGTGATTGACATTGGATTTACATCAAGAGACAATTTTTTTTCTATGTTGTGTGTGCTTTTACTATGTAACATATTTGTGAATGAGTAACAAAGGATACTATGTACCTCTTACACATTCACATAAGGGAGTGGATATCTTGGGGCCCCCTTATTCTAAAGGGGATTTCTAGATTATGATAAGTCCCACCCACAGTCTCCCAAATACACAATCCAGGGTTTTAGGAATAAGGCTCTTGTCCCTGTCAACCAGGGAACAAGGTGACTTGCCAGGGGAGAAGCTTCACTCTCAAAATTGAGGAAATGTGCCCCTTTCCTGGCTTTATGTCTGGTCTGGTAGAAATTTTTAGAGGAACTTCTTACAACGTTTTTATTTTTGTGCTTTTTTCAAGGCATCCCATTCAAAATCTATTCTATACTTTCTTCAAGGATAAGGGTCTGGTATGGATTATATGTTAAAAAACAGGCAGCCTGGAAATCAAAGGCACCACAAGAAGTATTAAACAATATGAAGAAGAGGAAGAGGGATTATTAACCACTCGCTGTCTGCCCACCGTGGCTTGATGGCGGCAAAGTGGTTCGTTATCACGAAACCCCATCACCTGACGGCGGCCGCGATAACTAATATTGTGAGCGTGCGTGCCGCCGGAGGCGCGCTCACACACTCACTGTGTACTGGGGGGGGGGGGGGCAGGGAGCGGGTGGGGCGGACCCAATCTCCACCGCCTACCCCTGATGGCTCCCCTGCAGTGAGAGAACAGAGGTCCGTGTATGTAAACACGGATCTCCGTTCTGACAGAGGGGGAAGGGCTGTGATCACAGGCTTCCTGTATATGGAAGCCGTGATCACTCCCCTCCCCCTGCCAGCCCAGCCCCCATACAGTTAGAACACACTGAGGGAACACAATTAACCCTTAGAGCGCCCCCTCCAGGTTAACCCCTTCACTGCCAATGGCATTTACACAGTAATCAGTGCATTTTTATAGCACTGATCGCTGTATAAATGCCAATGGTCCCAAAAAAGTGTCAAAATGGTCTGACATGTCCGACCGCAATATCGCAGTACCACTAAAAATCGCAGATCACCGCCATTACTAGTAAAAAATAAAAATAAAATAAAACCCCCAGAAATTAATTCTCATAATTTTTTTACCAAAAATATGAGGAATATAAATCGGCCAAAACTAATGAAAAAAAAAGTTTTTTTATATTTTTTTTGGATTTGTATTTTTGCAAAATTGTTGCTCTTCTTTTGTTTATAGCGAAGATCAGAAATGATGCAGACCTGATCAAATACCACCAAAAGAAAGCTCTATTTGTGGGGGAAAAAAGAATGCAAATTTAGTTTGGGTACAACGCCACACGACCGCGCAATTGTCAGTTAAAGCAATGCTGAATCGCAAAAAGTGCTCTTGTCCTAAAGTGTGAAATCCTTCCGGGGCTGAACTGTTAGACAGCGGAGCTGGCAGATGGCAGGTGCCTTCGGTGGGAGTGGACCTTTTTTTTTTTTTTTTTTCAGGCCAGCGGTGGCAGCGGGCATCGTGATTAATCTACATTGGTGATGTTTTATATTTTTGTTTTTTAAATAAAGGATTTGTCAAAAACTGCCTACTATCATTTTTTACACTGCACCTTTTTTGGTGAATGAGTAGGGGTACTATGTAGCCCAGAGCCCCCTCTGTCCCAAAGCACCCCCTGTGTTGAGGGCATTTGGCTTGTTATGGTTCAGGAGGGGGGTTGGACGCTCGCTCATTCCCTCCCTTTCCTGACCTGCCAGGCTGCATGCTCAGATAAGGGTCTTGTATGGATTTTGGGGGAACCCCACGCCATTTTTAAAAAAAAATTGTGGTGTGGTTCCCCTCAAAATCCATACCAGGCCCACTCCTTAACAGACAGTTATTCACAGTTTGTTAAAGAGAAAAAATCATGCAAAACACATGAAAACTGCACACAAAAACGCAGGTTTAAAAATGCAAAACACGCCAGAAAAAACACATCAACCATGATGATTGATTGCCCGCCAGTGTTTTCACACTGTACTCCTGTTGCTAAATTCCCCAGCTCTAGGAATGTAAACAGACAGCCAGCAATCCTGGGTTACATCATTGACCAAATTTGATCAATGATGCCATTTTAATGGGAACCTCACATCATTTTTTAAATTTTTTAGATGGACAGTACACATTAGAAAAACAGCTTGGGGTCCACCCCTAAAATTCCAACCAGACGGTTATGCAGGCATGAAGCCTGGGAACAGACAGTATAATTTGTATCTGTAATAATACAGTTTCCCCCAAAATTACACAAAATGATAACATCTTCAAAGATCATTCCTCGTTCATCATGGAGTGCTTTGTACAATTAAATAAATCTATAAATTACTATAGTAAAAAATAGAAAAACAAGAAGCAGCATGTATGAAGTAGGACTTCTCATATAAATAATGTAATGCATTTTAAACAAATGACGAGCACCCCTTGTGTTACTATTTGCTATAGATTTATTGTTTTGATGGTAATGACTCTAACTCGGAAATGTTCACAAATAGGCAAATGAAATTGAGTATTTCATCTTGTCATAAAACCAAACATTAAACATTGCACTAGCTACTACTATAATGGTTTAATATTGATCTAGTTTCTTTTAGAACAGATTTCTGGGGGTTTCCGAGTATTTCTCCTACACAAATTCCTCCTGCTGAACTTCCTGATCTGCCAATTTCCAACTCATACATCTGCCATTCCAAGAATCTTTCACTTTGTCATACACCACCTGGTACTTAAATTAGCCAAATTCTGACAACTTTTCATATTTACAGCTTATTAGCACTGTTCATCATTTTAATAGCAAGTTATTATTTGCCAGCGATAGTTGTGGGCTCTCCAGAGGTGTGAAATCTGTGGCGTGTTTGCCCTACATAATCTCAGCATTAAGAATTTTGAATCAGAACTCTTTCAGGTCATGACCCCAGTACTTGCACGAGACTCAGGGCATATGGAATTCAATAAGAAAAGTAACATAGATATATGCCCCAACCATACCAGATTCCACTGGACTGTCCCAAAGCCCATAAAATATCCCAATGAACACTGAATCAATTACAGGCAGGTAAGGGGAAACACCACTGAACACCAGTACTTTTCAAAGGTAAGGAATGAGGAAGAAACATGACCACAGTTATTATACTGTCTTCTTGCTTGTTCAACTCCAGTCTTCCCCATAACACCTGGCTCTCTATTGCTGTCTATTACTGCTGTGGTTACAATATTTGTCAGTATTGTAGGAGACATAAGAAATGTACCAGTCGTGATATGGGGCCCTTAGCTCTCGTGGTCGATGTGTTTTGTACAGTGAGTTCACGGCAGACATGGGCTATAGTTAAGGGCCTGGTGGCCCACTTTTATTAAAAGAAAGAACATAGAGTTTCCCACACAGGGGTTTCAGTTTCTCAGAAAATGAAAAATGCCAAGCCACCTGGCTCTTAAGATCACTCAGCTTGAATTGCAATACTTCGCTGCACAGTCCCACTCTAAGGCTCCTTTCACACCAAGGTGTTGGAAAAAAACCTGTAAAATCCTGTAAAACGACATGATATTAGTGTGCGTTTTTGCCACGCTTTTGAAGCAATTTTGAAGCGTTTTTCAAGCGCTTTTCAAGCGTTTGCGTTTCAATCATGTGACCTTTCCCACAGCCTCAGTGCACATTTCATGCGCTTTTCAAGCACTTTTCAAGCACTTAACCATTATTTTCAATGGACATGGGCATTTTTGAGGCGTTATTTTGAGCGCACAAAACAAGCTGAAAAGATTCTGCTTGCAGGACTTTTAGCAACACCTAGCAAGCGCGACGCCTCGGTGTGAAAGCATCCATTGAGATGCATGGGGAGTGTTTTTGATGTGCTTTTTATGTGCTAATTTTAGTGCAAAAAAGCCTGAAAAATGCCTTGGTGTGAAAGGGGTCTTAGGGGTTGATTTACTAAAGCTTTAAAGTGCAAAATTTGCTGCAGCTCGAAACAGAAACCAATCATCTTCAAGGTTTTACTGTCAAAGCTTGATTGAACAAGCTGAGGTTAGAAGCTGATTGGCTAGCATGCACCGGTGCACCAGTTTTTGCACTCTCCAGCTTTATTAAATCAACCCCTTAGTCCCTAGTTAGAGGTCCCCTCCTACCCCAGGTACTCTCCTCTGAGACTCACAGATTCTTCTGGCTCCCCTGGACTCTCTCTCAGTTGCCTTGGTCTCCCAGACTCTCTCAGCTGGCCCAACTCTCTTGGTCCAATGGCCAGGAACCTCACCCACATGGAGTGCTGTCTCGAGGATATTGCCTTGGTCTCCAGTCTGTACACCTGTGCACTCACTCGGGCTGCTGGCAATTAGCAAAGCCTGGACACCAGACTGAAGGTTCTCTCCCTCCCAATATTCTTTGGAACCTTCAAGCTTCTGGCCTTGATCCAGAACTACCACATCCGGGGGAAAGCATAGAACACTGCTTTCTCCGTGCACAATCAACCTGTCAGAGCTTCTCAAACTGCAGCCTTTAGAAACCGGTTTGATTTTTATATCCATTTACATAGTGGCAGGGTCTCACACTCTCACACAGTATACAGTTGTTTGCAAACAACGTGTATCCAATAAAACGGTTCGTTAAAGTTAAAGATTGTTAAGGTAAAAAACCTTTAAATAGTAGCTCCTCCCCTGCCCCCCTAAATACTCACCTGAGCCCAATCTCAACCCAGCACTGTGTTCATCTGCAGCAGCTCTTCTCCCTTCTCCTGGCAATTACAGACTTGGCTGAGAGCAGTGAGAGCCATTGGCTACTGCTGCTGTCAGTAAAATCCCATGAGCAGAGAGTGGGGGTTGAGCCAAGCTGTGTGTCTGAATAGATGCAAACAGCCTGGCTCAGGACCGGGCATGCATGAGTGTCCCCATAGGAAGCAGCTTCTTATGGGAGCGCTCAGTGAGGGAGGGAAGCCACTCCAAAAGAGGAGGATCGGAGCTGCTCTGAGCAAAACCATTGCACAAGGCAGGTTAGTAGATCAGTTTATTATTTAAATAAATAAAATGAAAGCTTTACAATCAATTTAATTGTGGCTCTGGCAATATAGTTTATGTGACTGAATGTAAACACTGTTCCCTCTAATACTTGGGCTGTATGTTCAGACCACTAATAACTAGGATAGGAGAGCATTACAATTCTTACACTTGCCAACATTGTACACTTGCACAAAGTCAGGGATTTTGTAGGATTAGAGACAAATGTATGATTAACCACGTATACCAAGCAGAAGCTAATGATCAGCAATTTTATATGAAGGACAAAACAGTCATTAACTGAAACAGAAACAGCTGTGTATGAGGCTTAACGTGGTTGTAAAGCCTTAAGGGTTTTCACCTTAATGTATTCTGTACATTAAGGTGAAAAGCCTTCTGTGCTGTAGTTCCCCCCCCCCCGACCCCCCTTTTTCTTACCTGAGCCCAAACCGATCCAGCGGTGTGCCCAAGAACAGCGCGTCCAGCCACTGTAGCTCTCCTCATTGGACAGATTGATAGCAGTAGGAGCCATTGGCTCCCGCTGCTGTCAGTCAAAAGCTGTGACATGGGAGTGGGGAATGGGGCCGAGTTCCACTGTCTGTGTGAATGGACGCAGCAGCGGGACTCGGGAACAAGCCTGCAGGAGTGCCATTTTCCATGGGGGCACCCAATGAAGAGGAGGGGTCTGGAGCACCGGTTCTGACCAGCTAGCAGGGGAGTGGTGCCCCACTGCATCTTGGGTGAACACCTTCATATAAAAGGGAGCACATGGGCTCAAGGTTAGGAGTCCCAGCCCACCCAAGCCTGAGGGGTGAGGCGTATGTACAGCTCTTGGCTGCTAGGCCCAAAAGCCTATCCAGGAGGCTGCCGGCTGCTAGGCCTGATCGAGGCCTATCCGGATGATGAAGCTGCAACCCACAAGTCCATAGAAGCTGACAGAGGGAGGATGTCTCTGGATTCGGTCTGATACTGCAATGGCAAAGTGTCACTTGGAGGTTGGCAGAAAGGACTACCGACTGTCCCAGGACATGGTGTGAGTACAGATCTGTGAGAGAATCCCTGAGACTGTGTGTTGCTAGAATTTCCCCTGCTCTCATATCAGCTTAATTGGGTGTACCAGCTAGAAAGAAGACACTGGAGAGTGTCTTGAAGAACAGAGTCCAGCTTCTGTCCTTACTGTTTAACAAGGGACCTGTTCTGCTAAAGTCAGCCTGCCATAAAGTGCCTTGGTGGTCTGTTACATTGAGTTAGAAAGGAGACACTGGCTAGTGTCTTGAAGAAACAAAGTCCGGCATGTCCTTTGTTGCTTAAAGATGGACTTGTTTCACTGGAGTCAGTCTGCTGTGTGAAGCCACTGATTGCCTGCTGTACAGAACCTAGGGAGAATTTGTCCTCAGTTACATTCAGTTACTTGGAGTATCTCATACCTATCCTTCTCCTATCCAAGCTCAACAATAAAGCATTGAAAATTCATCCCCTAGACTGGTCATTGGAAACAAGCAGGATTGTGTGTGCACCTGGCTGTGTGAAAATACCATAGTGACTGGCTGCAAGAATATTCAGTGGGAGGCTCGGGAAAATATAAATTTCGTTAGCAGCTCCTTCGGGGGTACCGCTACAAAAAAAACTCTGAAGACACTGAAAAATGCAATAAACTCTGGAGAGTTTGGGTTTTATTCAAATACTCTGATGAGTTTACATCCTTAACAAATAACAATTAAACTGGTGTTCGGCAATTTCTGAGTTTCTGAATTCTTGAACTCTAGTTTTTCCTTTTATCTCTCTTCTTCTTTATTTCATCGCTTTTTTCTCTTTTTCTTTCTTGGTTATTTTCATCTCTCTTGGACAACTTGATGAGGTTGTACCAGGAGAGAGTATAGAAACACTTAAGAGGATATTGTAGTGAAATACATATATAAAAAAAATAAATAAAAAAATACAGGCTTGAATCCTCAGGCCATTACTGTACTAAGTGAATAGTCATGGTGTTGTTTATGTTTACGAAAAGAGAATGCTTTATAACATGTTTTAACCACTTCAATACCAGGCACTTAAAACATTTCCCGCCCAGACCAATTTTCAGCTTTCAGTGCTGTTGCGCTTTGAATGACAATTGCGCGGTCGTGTGACGTTGTACCCAAACAACATTTTTATAATTTTGTTCCCACAAATAGAGATTTCTTTTGGTGGTATTTGATCACCCCTGCAGTTTTTATTTTTTTGCGCTACAAATAAAAAAAGACCGAAAATTTTTCTTTGTTTCTGTCACAAAACTTTGTATAAGTACATTTTCTCCTTCACTGACGGGCACTGATGTGGCTACACTAATGGGCACTGATGAGGCAGTACAGATTGGCACTGATGAGGTGGCACTGATGATGGGGCACATATATCCAGCACGGATGGGCACTGATAGGCGGCACTGATAAGCAGCACTGACGGGCACTGATGGGCACTCATAGGCGGCACTGATTGGTGGCACTGATAGGTGGCACAGGTGGGCACTGATAGGTGGCACAGGTGGGCACTGATAGATGGCACTGGTGGGCACTGGTACATGGCACTGGTTGGCACTGGCGCATATAACACTGTTAGGGATGGCACTGGCAGGCATCACACAGTGCCATCCCTACAGTGCACTGTATGCCCCTTACCTGGTGGTCTAGTGTGGGCTCCCTGGTGGTCCCTGGGCGGCCTCCAGATCTTCTCCCTGGTGGTCCCTGGGGGGGGCTCCCTGGTGGTCCTGGTCGGCTCCCTGGTGGTCCAGTGTGTCGATCCTGAGGGGGGCTGCACTGATAAACATTCAGTGCAGCCCCCCCCCCATCAAGTCAGCAGACATGAGTAGAGGAAAAGCCGATAAACGGCTCTTCCTGTTTACACTGTGATCAGCCATTATTGGTCACGGCTGATCACATGGTAAAAAGCTTCCGATAGAAGCCTTTTACCTCGATCGTTAAAGGGGTTGGGTCAGACTAACACACGGCATCACCGATCGATGTGATGCCGCGGGCGCTCGATTGCAGGTTATCCTGAGGATGTCAATAGACGTCCAGTCAGGATAACAAAGCTACCACCCGGCCATCATTTGTCAACAGGCCGGATGGGAAGTGGTTAAAAAAAGATGTCGTTTGAACTATATTTTCTAATGTACTTTACATTAAATAAGTGTACATTTGTTATGCTTTAATTATGGCAATAAAAATCTTTAATGGTAAAAAAAAAAAGTTGGAATACTATGGGATTGATTTTTTAAGACTGGAGAGTGCATAACTGGTGCAGCTCTGCATAGAAACCCATCAGTTTCCAGGTTTTTTTCAATGCTTAATTAAATAAGCTGACATTAGAAGCTGATTGACTACCATAGTCATAGTCAAAGGAATGGACTTTAACGGCATACTGGGTAAAATGTAAATGTATAAACTTTATTTGTTGCAGACAAACATGGCATTCAAATGCCCATATAAACATAAGACATCTAAACATTACTTAGTTAAAAATACACATATGTCTCATCCATCATGTATATTACCACAAGGAGCCCCTGATAGGGCCACAAAAATGGAATCTCTGGGTCCTGACCATACCGATCAGCAAATGACCAAGAGGATCATACCATAAATTACTACAGACAGCTGGGATAACTCTATCAGACACGCACAAACCAATGCCCAAAATATCTTAGTGTGTATCACGTAAAAACGACTATAGTGTAAATATGTGGTTAGATCTGAATACGCTGATGTGGATCCCAACAGAGTCTGTAGAAACGATTTCTTGCTTGCTCAACTAGTTTCACGCTTTTTGTATATTTTGCCAGCATTCGGCTACTTCTGGGATGCCATCATATGACAGCGTCTTGTGATTAGACACTGCTGATCACAGATTGAGGTAAAGAGTCAATCAGCGGCTCTTTACCATGTGATCAGCTGTTTCCAGTCACAGCTGATCACAGATGTAAATAGAAGCCAGTTATCGACACTCCTTTTCTCATGCTAATAGCGTGAGGAGAGGAGAAGAGTTGATAACCAGCTTCTCTAAAAGGGACATGTACACTGATAATCAGGAAACTGATTATCAGTGCAGTCCAAACAGTGCCCACCAGTGCTGCCAATCTGTGTCCAGCAATGCTGTCAATCAGTGCCCATCAGTGCTGCCAGTGCCCATCAGTGCCCCCTCATCAGTGCGGCCTACCACCGCCCATCAGTGCCATCTATCAGTGCCCATCAGTGCTGCACATCAGTGCTGCCTCATCAGTGCCTACTAGTGCCTCCTCATCGATGCCCACCAGTGCCTCCTCATCATTGCCCACCAGTCCAACCTCATAAGTACAGCTTACAGTGCCCATCAAGGGCCACCTATCAGTGCCCATTAGTGCCGCCTGTCAGTGCAACCCATTGGTGCCACCTATCAGTGCCCATCAGTGCTGCCTATAAGTGCAGCCTCAAAAGTGCCCACCAGTGCCTCCTCATCAATGCCCCCCAGTGTCTCCTCATCAATGCCCATCAGTGCCGCCTCATCAGTGCCCATCAGTGCAGCCTCACCAGTGAACATCGGTGAAGGAGAAAAATTACCTGTTTGCAAAATTTTTATAACAAACTATGAAAAAGTTTTTTTTCTTCAAACTTTTCGGTCTTTATTCGTTTATTCACAAAAAATAAAAAAACACTGTGGCGATTAAATAACACCAAAAGAAAGCTCTATTTGTGTGAGAAAAATTATAACAATTTCTATAGAGTTTAGATCTGTTGAGGTTACTTCCACTGCTTAATTCGGGAATATTACTGCTGAATAAAAAAATATTGATTGCAGACAAAACTACCTAAAACAGCCTATTCAAGTTAAAATGTGCCCATGAGAATTGCACTCTTCCATAACACCACATCAGATAGGCTTCTCACAAGCATATCTCTCAAACCTCTCCGCAGCAGGTCCGGTGCGGTTTGCACAAAGACACTTTGCGTCTTTTGGACCGTTTCAGGTCTGAATTCAGTCCAAAATTTGGGTGGCACAAGGACAGGAGGACGTACATAGAAGCTGTAGCCAGGGCCATCTTAACAGCATCATGGGCTTAGGGTTGCCACATAATCCCTTTAATCCAGGACACATACTAATTACACAGGCTCTGTGGCTGATTAAGGTGGTAATTAAACTCACTTGGTGCCTTATCTGCATTAAATTAGCCTCAGAACCTGTGTAATTCATATGTGTCCTGGATTAAAGGGATGATGTGGCAACCCTACATGGGCCCCTGGGAAAAGTAATGCACTGGGGCCCCTGCAAGCCTGTCCCAATTTTCGCACCTACTCTCAAGAATGAAAGTAT
>BLSH010092943.1:272510-291869 GCA_018402905.1 Glandirana rugosa
GGGGAAAAGAAAAGATATACCCTGTAACCGGTGGAAAATAACCTCAACCTCTGGCCAAATATAATGGTGACCCCTGTGGTAACTTTCGCCAATGGAAGGACAGCGAACGTCGACGGATTTCCAGACTAACCACCTAGCTAGTATGAGACATGACTTCCGCGTGTGACTGGGAGGCATTATCCCCCAGACACACAAGACCATTCGCCGAGTTAAACCACCACTAAGACCACTACCCGACGTGACCTATAAAGAGTATAGTCGTGTTAAAATAATCTGACAAAATATGTGGTAATCTCAACTCGCTTGGAGACCTTCAAGCCCAAGACGACCAGTGTCCGTGCGATCGTTCGGGTTCCGTCCGGACCCGGACCCGGACTTTGTCCCGAAGTTCGGACGGACCAGCAGAACCCGAACTTCCAGAGGTTCGCTCAACTCTAATGGTGTATAAAACAGTCTAATAAAATTGTGCTGATATGAGAAATATCCAGTGCAGCCCATCACCAGAATCACCACCAAATTGAGCCGCTTACCAGAACACACAGACCCCCTATTACGGAGGGTCAGTGTGCGCCTTCAGTACAGAGTATGATCGATCCACCAATCAGACCTTTAGGCAGCTGCAAGCGACAGGAAGGTAACCGCTTTCAATGGTGTCCCCAGTGGTAATATAAACCGGTCTCCAACTCCAATAAAAGGTGGCCAATGTCCCATATAGAAAAGAAAAGGGGACTCCGATAGTGCAGATGGTAACATATACTTTTAAATATAAAAAAAACTCACATCTTAAAATTATATCTCAAGCCTAGTTGACAACAGCGGGTCTCCAGCCTCAAAGATGGTATCCGCCTCCCCAGTTCCTGGTCTCATGTGGTGTGCGTTGTTAGTCTCCACCCAATGTGTTTCGTCATACAGGTGACATCATTAGGGGCGTGGCCTTAATGTAATGACGCACCTTAAATAGCACAGAGACTGGAAATAGTATGCATGCCATTGCGGAACCATAACAAACCAGCAAACCGGATATGACTAAATGGCTGCTGTTAACATATCATTGTGCCCCGCATAAGAATGCCCAGGTTAGAGGGAAAGGAGAAGTGAAAAATAAAAACATATCATACCCCATACAATTGACATATAAGTATAAAAAGTTTATTTGTTTAAAAGCAACGTTTAATATATTCGACCAGAGACGGATACAGCAGCCCCTATCGGCTGGAAACCATATCGCCCATAATTAAAAACTATACAAACCGATGTAAAAGTGCCTATTAGAACATCAAATTTACAAAGCATATAATATAAAATAAAAATAGTTCATACAGTAATATATAAATTCCTAAATTTATGTAGCACTTAACATTGTAGACCCTCCTAAAAAAAAAACATTTTTTCTGCGAAATGAAGGGCTTTTACCTATGTCAACATCATCAAGAAGAAGTGTGATTCTTTTTGCTCACATTATGATGACAAAATATACCACATCAGATCGTTTGTCACTTGCACCACAAAGAATGTGGTGTATTTGATTATTTGCCCCTGTGGGCTATATTACGTGGGACGCAGAGTGCGAACTTTACAGGTTAGGGTCAATGAGCATTTTGCTAATATTCGCAAGGGCTTTCCAAAGCACAGCGTGTCTAAGCATTACCTGCTACATCATGCAAAAAATCGTAGTGGTACGAAAGTATTGGCCATAGATAGCTTCACTCCTGCCTGGAGAGGTAGCAATATCAGAAGGGAAATATCAAAGTTAGAAACACATTGGATTTATACTCTGCGTTCTTTTGCCCCTTATGGCTTAACATAGAGTGGGATGTGAATGCATTTATAAATAATGCATGACATCCTACTCTTGTTTATGTTTATATGCATACATGTTTTGTCTGTATGTATTTATGGTCTTGGGAATGGATTTTCTTTTCCTTTTAGAATTAATTTAGGAATTAATATATTACTGTATGAGCTATTTTTATTTTATATTATATGCTTTGTGAATTTGATGTTCTAATAGGCACTTTTACATTGGTTTGTATAGTTTTTAATTATGGGCGATATGGTTTCCAGCCACTAGGGGCCGCTGTATCCTGTCTCTGGTCGAATATATTAAACGTTGCCACTTTCATAGGATTTGTTTTTTAAAAATAAACTTTTTAGACTTATATGTCAATTGTATGGGGGATGATATGTTTTTATTTTTCACTTCTCCTTTACCTCTAGCCTGGGCATTCTTATGCGGGGCACAATGATATGTTAACAGCGGCCGTTTAGTCATATCCAGTTTGCTGGTTTGTTATGGTTCTGCAATGGAATGCATACTATTTCCAGTCTCTGTGCTATTTAAGGTGCGTCGTTACGTTAAGGCCATGCCCCTAACGAGGTCATCTGTATGACGAAACACATTGGGTGGAGCCTAACGACGCACACCACACTAGACCAGGAACTGGGGAGGCGGAGGCCATCTTTGAGGCTGGAGACCCGCTGTTGCCAACCAGACTTGAGATATCGTTTTAAGATGTGAGTTACTATATTTTTTATATTAAAAGTATATGTTACCATCTGCACTATCGGAGTCCCCTATTCTTTTCTATATGGGACATTGGCCACCATTTATTGGAGTTGGAGACCTGTTTATATTACCACTGGGGACACCATTGAAAGTGGTTACCTTCCGGTCACTTGCAGTTGTACTGAAGGCGCACACTGACCCTCCGTAATAGGGGGTCTGTGTGTTCTGGTAAGCGGCTCAATTTTATGGTGATTCTGGTGATGGCCTGCACTGGATATTTCTCATATCAGCACAATTTTATTATAGACTGTTTTATACAACATTAATCATTTGCGCTGCAGTGTTATCTACTTATGTTAGTTTATTTCCCACCCGGAACTAATCTGCTGGCGGCATTACTTATATGAACTTTTTGTTTTTGGCTCTAGCGCAGATTGATTATATGCACATTTATCACTTTTTATCGTGTTCAGTTGACTGTGAGGACGTTTGGCAAATGGCTGAACTAAATCTGTGTTTGGCTGAGCCAAACCTCTGGCTGCACTATTACTACCACTGCTAAATGTAACAGCTTCCTGCTCAGGGCTCTTGGTTGTTAGGGAGCTGGCAGCCACCAGCATCCTGACAACCAGTGATGTATCCCTGATCAGCAATTCAGTTGGCAGGTGGGGATTCCCAGCTCCCAGGTGGAAGTAAGCAAAGGGTTGGGGATAGTGTAAAAAAATAGGTGTGGGTCTCTCCTCAAAATTAATACCAGGTATGGTATGGATTTTCGAGGGGAACATCATGCAAAAAAACTAAAAAAAACAATGCTTGGAGCCCCAGGTGGGCATCATTCATTGTGATTGACGTGGGTCTGCATTGCTGAACATTGTGATTAACAATGGATTTATATCATGGGACATTTTTTGATTTTTTTTTAATAGAAGTGTATATTTTTGTCTTTGTGAATGATTTTGTAATTCAACATGGGGAAAAGGTGCTTTACCAGCAAGAACCCTCCTCATATTGAGGGCATGTGACCTGGTATAGTTGAAGAAAAGGGGTGCATGCTCACCCTCCCCTTTCCTGGCCAGCCAGGCTAAATGCTTGGGTAAGGGTCTGTTATGAAATATAGAGCAGGCCCCATGCTATTTTTTTGTTGTTTTTTGCGTGGGGTCCACATTGACATCTAACTGGACTCTCATCAAAGATAAAGACCTGGCATGTATTTTTAGGGGAACCCCATACAGTTTTTTGTGGGCCCCTCGATTATCACCTGTACCAGACTCTCATATAGGATAATGGTCTGGTATAGATGAAGGGAATACCCTGCTGTTTGTTTATAAGCAGAATGAAGCAGCTGGAAGCTGTCATCTACCAGCTATTTAAATGGTATCTGTTTTTCTTTGTATATGTGAGTTTTGCTGTAGTAGGTTGTATACATCACTCCGATTTGCCACTTCACAGTTCAGGGCACTCCCAGGCATCTTATTTAAATGAAATTTGCCCTTTAGGTATTATTAAAATTGATGCTTTATATCAAATTTAAACTTTTTTTTTACTTTGATACAAGTTCCCCATGACAGTTCCCATCCATTTGTTTCACAATTCCTTGCCTATTAGACTAGAAAATGGTGATTATCTTTTTAACATTTGGCTCCAGGTGACTTCGGTTCGGGTTCAGATTCAGCATTCAAACTTTCGTTAAGTTCTCAAACGTACTCCTAACCGGAAAGCCTGGGTGTTCAGCTCATCACTAGTGTTGTGGTATTTTTTCTAAATTCTTTTTTGCATTCTTGTGAACTCTGGAGTCAGCAGTGGGCTATAGTCAGTCTATCTTTACCTTAACGGGAGTTATTCTCTAAGCTTAGATTGTATTTTCTTGGCCACATATTTTTTCAGCTTGTTCCAGTGGGGTATGCTAGACTGCTATTATTCTGTGTTAAGGATATTCAATGGCCAAGCCAATCAGTGGACCTGGGAAAGCTGCTTATGCATGCTGGGAAAAGTGTTTAATATCTGGGACACTTCCTGTTCTTTTTTTTCTCTATAGGGCTTTTGTCTTACTATGCTGTCATCCAAGAAGTCCAATCTCTCTTTCCAGGCCTAGGGTTGGTAAAGTGTAGGGATTTCCACATCTGAGAGATATTCCTGAAGGTGCTGGTTGCTGGGCAAAGGAGTGTAAGGCCGAGAGGAAACAAACTGCAACTGTCCTCAACATCTGAAAGTGTGGTGATTGACTGGTTCCTTGGGAAATATACACAGGAACATTTCTATGTTGTCCTGCCTGAGAACAAAAACATTGACATACCAACAAAACCTAGATTGTCAAGGAGTAAGAGCTATGTAAGCAGCTGGCACAGTCTGTGTATTGATAGTACAAAAATAGACCTTGAGAAGGATTTAAAAGTCTAAAGTATGAGATTTATTGTATTTTGGGGGATAACCCAATCTTCACCTCACCCGCCTTTTAATATTGCTGTGTGATATAACCATTTTCTATTTTAAAGTAAACTACAGTGAATGAAGATGTTTTTATTGCATCCTGAGCAAAAAAAAAAAAAAACACACCTGAGATTGAAAATTGATTGGACATTATCACCACGTAAGTGGGCCTTGGATATTCACGATGTATTCACCAGTAAGCTGTTGTATAAGAATCAGAACATATTTATGGTCAACTTTTGAACATCATCACAAGAAGTTCTCCAATTACAAGACTTCATGGCTAAAAAGATCTGGCCAACCCCCATTTCTAGTACAGGCTGCATACTTTCTCACAAGGAACAATGGCTGGGCAAATGCTTTTCAAAACTGTTAGCCCATGAAGTTTTGCAAAAAATACCTAAAAATGCCAAGAGTGTCCCTTGATGATCTCTGCATAAACTACTATAATGTAACTATGAACAAGTGAGTGCCAGAATTCACCCTGTGAATACGGTGGAAAAACAGTATTTCTCCCTCAAATTATGTGCAAAGAAAGAAGAAAGGGTTAAGGACTTTTAAGGTACCACTGTAATCCCAAATTGAAAAAACAAAGTGCTCACAAATGTATAAAAAAAAATCAAATTTTATTTTGACAAATATAAAAATTAATGATAAAAACATTATAGAGTATGTGCATGCTATCAAATATGTGTCTCTCCCATATACAGTATTTCACAAAAGTGAGTACACCCTCACATTTTTGTAAATATTTTATTATACCTTTTCATGTGACAACACTGAAGAAATGACACTTTGCTACAATGTAAAGTAGTGAGTGTACAGCTTGTATAAAAGTGTACATTTTCTGTCCCCTCAAAATAACTCAACACACAGCCATTAATATTGAAACCACTGGCAACAATAGTGAGTACACCCCTAAGTGAAAAAATGTCCAAATATTTTGTGTGGCCGTCATTATTTTCCAACACTGCCTTAACCGTCTTGGGCATGAGGCATGGAGTTCACCAGAACTTCACAGGTTGCCACTGGAGTCCACTTCCACTCCTCCGTGACAACATAACGGAGCTGGTGGATGTTAGAGACCTTGCGCTCCTCCACCTTCCATTTGAGGATGCCCCACAGATACTCAATAGGGTTTAGGTCTGGAGACATGCCTGGCCAGTCCATCACCTTTACCCTCAGCTTCTTTAGCAATGAAGTGGTCATCTTGGAGGTGTGTTGTTTGGGGTCGTTATCATGTTGGAATACTGCCCTGCGGCCCAGTCTCCAGAGGGAGGGGATCGTGCTTTGCTTCATTATGTCACAGTACATGTTGGCATTCATGATTTCCTCAATGAACTGTAGCTCCCCAGTGCCAGAAGCACTCATGCAGCCCCAGACCATGACACTCCTACCACCGTGCTTGACTGTAGGCAAGACACACTTGTTTTTGTACTCCTCACCTGGTTGCCGCCACACATGCTTGACACCATCTGAACCAAATACGTTTATCTTGGTCTTATCAGATCACAGGACATGGTTCCAGTAATCCATGTCCTTGGTGTGCTTGTCTTCAGCAAACTGTTTGCGGGCTTTCTTTTGCATCATCTTTAGAAGAGGTTTCCTTCTGGGATGACAGCCATGCAGACCAATTTGATGCAGTGTTTAGAGTATGGTCTGAGCACTGACAGGCTGACCCTCACCTCTTCAACATCTGCAGCAATGCTGGCAGCACTCATAGGTCTATTTCCCAAAGACAAGCTCTGGAATTGATACTGAGCATGCGCACTCAAATTCTTTGATCAACCATGGCAAGGGCTGTTCTGAGTGGAACCTGTCCTGTTAAACCGCTATATAGTCTTGGCCACAGTGCTGCAGTTCAGTTTCAGGGTCTTGCCAATCTTCTTATAGCCTAGGGCATCTTTATGTAGAGCAACATTTTTTTTTCAGATCCTCAGAGAGTTCTTTTCCATGAGGTGCCATGTTGAACTTCCAGTGTCCAGTATGAGAGAGTGAGAGTGATAATACCAAATTTAACACACCTTCTCCCCATTCACACCTGAGACCTTGTAACACTAACGAGTCACATGACACCAGGGAGGGAAAATGGCTAATTGGACCCAATTTTGGACATTTTCACTTAGGGGTGTACTCATTTTTGTTGCCAGCGGTTTAGACATTAATGGCTGTGTGTTATTTTGAGAGGACATCAAATTTACACTGTTATACAAGATGTACACCCACTACTTTACATTGTAGCAAAGTATAATTTCTTCAGTGTTGTCACATGAAAAGATATAATCCAATATTTACAAAAATGTGAGGGGTGTACTGTATATAGAGAGCACAGACAAATTGTACAGAGAAACCTGTGCAAATTGGCCCACAAATCAATCACCAGTCCAGTGAAGCATCTATAGTGGTCTTGCATATATGAGGGGTCAACTGCAGAGTCACTGCATCAATACCAGGGTACAAGGATTACAGCCCTACTGTGCATCTAGAGGGTGTCCCTTTTTTGGGCATCGAATGATATGTCCTTTGAGACAGGAGGATTATGTCATGTTGTCTTTTCAACATGTAATTTTTCAAAGATTAATCAATACACTGACTGCACACGGGTTCTGGGCTGAGATCCTTGGCAGGGCGGGGCTGTCTTTTCCTCCGCTACCTCCTCCCCCCTCTGTTGTCAAGGAAGAGGTGATTGCATGTTGTGACGAGCCCTTCTTCTGTCCTTTTTGCTGGTTCTATCCTGAAGTTGAGTGGGGGACACATTTGTGGTCCTGCCCTGGCGTTTCCGGACATGCGTGATTTTGCTCCTTTGCCGCGCATGCTCGGAAACATACACGCTCACATCAGAGCTGCATGGAATGTAACACGGTGGGGAGGAGCCTCACCCAGGGCAGCCATCTTCCCCTCCCTGTGGACCCTGTGTTCTTCCCATGTAAGGGCCATTTGCGGCTAGGATCAGCGGTAGTTAACACACAGAGCCTCATCAGGTCAGTACCTAGGGACATTGTAGGGGGTGATCGTGCCTTGTACATTTTTGTACATAAGTCCATTCCCTGTTTCCTTGTCTTTTTCCTCTGACTTGATCTATAATCACCGGGACTTATATATTTATACATTTATCTTATAGGGAACCAATGAATTAATGAAAATCCAACTCGGGTGGTTCTTATTCTGACCAACAGTTCAATTTTAGGATTTCTTTAAATTCACATATGACCTACATTTATCAGGTACATAGGAGTATAAATATATGTATATATAAATGTATCCATGGCCGCAATGACCCTTATACCACTCACAGGGAAAAGGAAACATTTCCCTGTGGGACAAGGTAATGGATCTAAATTATTTTGATCTATTCATTTATCTGTATAGACCTGACCCTGGGTGGGTCCATGTTATTTGGCTACATTACACTGTGTCCCTTTTGGCCGGTTGCACGTTCCTTTCTCCTCCTCTCCCATGTGGTGAATTAAGCACGCCATGCCTCCTGTTCTGACTGTGGTATGTACCATTGGAGTTTAGGCACAATTACTAGATGTATTGGTCTATTGAAACATGTTTAGTGCTCAATAATGTATTTGTGAACAAGATGCATATATGTAATTAAATATTTGCAATTGAGTGCTAACTATGGTATATCTCCCAGTGCCAATAGGATCCCCTGAAGAAGCTGTTGGCGAAACATGTAGTGACCCATTAGCGTTGATACAGTAACTCCGCAGGTGACCCCTCATATATGCAAGTCTACTATAAATGCTTCACTCGACTGGCGATTGATTTGTGGGCCAATTTGCACAGGTTTCTCTGTACAACTTGTCTGTGCTTTCTATATCTATGGAAGAGGCACATATTTGATAGCATGACCATAATCTATAATGTTTTTATTATGAATTTTTATATTTATCAAAATTTTTTTATACATTTGTGAGCACTTCCTTTTTTCAACTTGGGATTACAGTGGTACCTTAAAAGTCCTTAACCCTTTCTTCTTTCTTTGTACAGAATTGGATGCGGTACCACACAATGTGAGTCATGTCTCTAAATTTTTGCTTTCTCCCTCTAATTAACTATGAGTGCCATGAAATTTTATTTCATTATTGAATGTAGCATTCATTCATGCTAAGCGACTACAATGGAGATCTTGTTAAATTTTGTAGTCATGGCAAGATGATTTTTCCTACAATTCTTCTTTGCAAGTGCAAGTTTATCTTTATCTCAGTCTCCTCAAATATGCAATTAGAAGGTAGAGATCGATAAGGGGCACACAGCTGTAGCAAATCTATGTGTAGGAAAGTTGCGGATAGGTAAGAAGAACTTGATACCATCACTGAATTTTTTTTCTCAAGTAGTAATTCAGATTAGTCTGACTCAGGTTAGGATGATTATGTAGTGGTAGACGGGACTGCAGAGAAAAAGATGAAGAGGAAAGGATAACATAGCAGCTGATCTGTTACACCCAGTCTCCTCAACCAGGTCAATAAGAGTCGGTTCATACAGGGGCGATCCGACTTCAGGCGCGACTTTTGTAGGTGATTTGAATGCGACTTCAGCGCTTTGGGCGACTTACAACGCGACTCAAAGTGACCTCCATGACAGGTGACTTCGCCTGTGGCCAATTAGAGAATAAATCTCTTCTGACATCATACCTTTTACCTGGGTAAATGCTTTTCTTTTTCCTATAAAGTCACTTCAATATAGATGGGGATCCGACTTGGAGGCGACTTCCATTGAATTCTATGGGCACAAATCAGATGGAAGTCACCTTAAAGTAGTACAGGAACCTTTTCTGAAGTCGGAGCAACTTCAGTAGTGTACATTAAGACCGCTCCCATTCACTTCAATGGGATTTCTTCTGTCAAGCGACTTGGGGTGACACAAGTCGGATCCCAAGTCGCTGTACTGTGAACCGGCTCTAAAGGTGGGTTTCTCCTCAACCCTAACCAGCAAGAATAAACTCCAACATCACTATAATGAATAATAAAGAAGGGGATACAAACAGAGAAGTAGGGTGATGGGACAGAGATTTACCCGATAGGGCTACTGCAGTGTAAAAGTAGCTAATTCCGCTTCATTGTGATCAGCAGGATTAGGCAGCCTATCCATTCATCTTTTTTTTTTTTGCGTTGAACAACCAAAAAATAAAAGATCTCATTGCCCCATCCAAACATTCAATGTGGATGGGGGAATCATCCTGCTGTGCAATTGCGTTTGGACAGTGGGAAGTCGTCCTCGTCATCAGAATATAATCATCAGTAATGCCGGATATAGCTGGTAGCACTGATTGAGCAGAAAAAAAGGACAAGCTGGTTGTACAGAAGTCGATCGGTAGATCAACTTCTGTACAACCAGGGTGCCCATACATAGATTGGAATTTGGCAGGTTCAGCAGGGACTGGCTGAATTTTGATCCATGTATGGCCAGCTTTACAGCCAGCATCAGATATTACAGATGGAAAGATTGTGCCATGCAGTTAACTAGAGTTTGTGCATTCTGTATATTGTCTTTTGCTGTATTAATAATCCCAGCTTTGCTGCAAAATTAAGAAAAAAGTGACCTTGTTTGAAAAGTGTTATAAGAACTAAATACTATCAAGAAAAACTTTATTATGTATAAGTGCCTGGATTCTCCACTTGACACCAGTACTGGGACAGGGCCGTTCAGTACGCAGGGCAAAGATCCAGAATTGCACCCCCTCGCCATTGTTAATACATGCCTTAGAATGGGTGTACCACCCTATGTCTATTGTTTGCCACTTGCTCATCTGCACCCGGGGCAGCTCCCCTCCTGCCCAACCCTTGTCCTAGCCCTGTTTGACACTACAGTGTTTTTTACTCCATCGTGTGCATGTATATTACAAGATGTTTAAAAGAGAACAGGCCACAGTGTGGAGCCTGTAGCGTACTATGGAGTGTTTGTTGCATAACACTTCAGAGAACATTCCATCATAGGATAGGCCTTCCACATAACTTCAACAGATGTGATCAGGCTTTCCTCCTGATGATGCTTTTTTTAATTCCTAATTACTTGCTTCAGAGCTAAACACATTTGTAAAGTAGATTACAGTGCTTAAAGCCCAGCTCTGGGAAATATTCCTTAAATTGCGGTTGCACCAGCAGTACAAAGCTTAAAGAGTAACTCCACTCTTGTTAAGAAAAAAACATTCCCCTGTGGGTGATCTATGTGCATTGCTGGGATTTTAACAAACTTTGTTGCAGATTCCTACCTTTTGTTATTCTGATTAGGGATGGGCCGAGCACCCCCCGGTTCGGTTCGCACCAGAACATGCAAACAGACAAAAAATTTGTCCGAACATTCGAATACTGTTAAAGTCTATGGAACCAAAACATGAAAAATCAAAAGGCTTATGTGCAAGTTATTGCCATAAAAAGTGTATGGGGACCCGGGTCCTGCCCTAGGGGACATGTATCAATGCAAAAAAAGTTTTTAAATCAATAGTTTTTTTCAGAAGCAGTGATTTTAATAATTCTTAAAGTGAAACAAAAAAATGAAATATTCCTTTAACAATTTGTCGACCGCCATCCGCAGGTTGACGGCGACATGGTGGTTCTATTAGGCAAATCGCCGTCATATGACGGCGGCTCAGAGGCGGGCTCGCGCGCTCACTGTGTCTGGGGGGGCCAGGGAGCGAGTAGGGCGGACTTGATCTCTGTCGGCTACCCGCAATGCCCCCCCCCCGCGCAGTGAAAGAACGGAGATCCGTGCATGTAAATACGGATCTCCGTTCTGTGAGAGGGGGAAGGGCTGTGATCACAGCCTTCCTATATATGGAAGCCGTGATCACTCCCCTTCCCCTGCCAGTCAAACACTAATACAATTAGAACACGCCCAGGGAACACAGTTAACCCTTAGAGCACCCCCCAGGTTAACCTCTTCACTGCCAATGGCATTTACACAGTAATCAATGCATTTTTATAGCACTGATCGCTGTATAAATGCCAATGGTCCCAAAAAAGTGTCAAAATGTTCCGACATGTCTGGCGCAATATCGCAGTACCGCTAAAAATCGCAGATCACTGCTATTACTAGTAAAAAATAAAAAAAAATAAAAACCCCAGAAATGAATTTTCATCATCCGTAAACGTGGCAACTTTTGCGCAAACCAATCAATAAACGCCAATTGCGATTTTTTTTTTATCACAAATATGAGGAAGAATATAAATCGGCCAAAACTGTTGAAAAAAAATGTTTTTTTATATTTTTTTTGGGATTTGTATTTTAGCAAAAAGTAAGAAATTTGGTTTTTTTTTGCAAAATTGTCGCTCTTCTTTTGTTTATAGCAGCGATTAGAAATGACACAGTGGTGATCAAATACCACCAAAAGAAAGCTCTATTTGTGGGGAAAAAAGGACGCAAATTTTGTTTGGGTACAACGTCGCACGACTGCGCAATTGTCAGTTAAAGCGACGCAGTGCCGAATCGCAAAAGTGCTCTGGTCCTAAAGTGTGAAATCCTTCCGGGGCTGAAGTGGTTAAATAATGTGCCTGGGGGGTCCCCTTAGTCTGCCTGTAAAAGGGTACACCTCTGTGATGTTTAGAACAGTGCCAGGGCAAAATGACATTTGTAGAGGAAAATTGTCATTCAAAACTGCGGCTGTAATGTATTTCCTTCCGGCAATATACAAAAGAACACTGAAAAAAGTGCGTAGGCCCCCCCAGACCATAGCATGTCCTTCGGGTCTGGTATGGATTTTAAGGGGAACTCCACACCTAAATAAAAAAAAAATTGATGTGGGGTCTCCCCTAAATTCCAAACCAGACCCTTATCCGAGCATGCAACCTTGCCAGGATGAGGGGGGACGAGGGAGCGCCCCCCCCCTCCTAAACCGTTCCAGGCTACATGCCCTCAACATGGGGAGTATGGGTGCTTTGGGCCAGGGGCGGTGAGCCTCTTCCCCACAGCCCTGGGCTGTGGTTGTGGGGGTCTGTGGACAGGGAGGCTTATCGGAATCTGGAAGCCCCCCTTAAAAATGGAGCCCCCAGATCCCACCCCCCATGTGAATTAGTATCAGGTACATCATACCCCTACTAATTCACCAAAAAGTGTCAAAAAAGAAATAAAACCACAGGAGGCAATTAGGGAAAAGTCATTTATTTAAAAAGAAAAAAAGTGCCCCCGTTATAATCCATTGTCAATCACGGCAAGCGACGGACCCGAAAAAAAAAGCCGCAACAGCTCCTCCTCTATGGAAGGGCTGGCGCCGAATGAGCTTGCTTTGTCACTGGGCCGCCCCGCCCTTTACTATAAATAAACTGTCAAAAGAAAGCGAGCGCAGACGGCGGCAGCCTTCCCATGCATTATGGGGCGTTCGGCGGTGCCGAAGTTGTGCCAAATACCCCATAATGTTCTGAATACAGGGATCAGGCGGACAACAGAAGTTCAGCCCAAACTTATGATCGGGCCGAACCGTTCACCCATCCCTAATTCTGATAGCTGTTTGTTTATAATTATAATTATCAATCAGCTGCTGCACATGCAGGGCTCTAATGAGAAAAGTACCAAGGTCTGCATCCCTTTAGACGTGATTTCCCTTTGAGAGTATCTCACAAAAAAATTACAATTTTGTTGCGGGGAATGCCCAAAATCGGACCCGTATCTTAGTGCAGACTTCTGGGAAAGTCAGTAAGCCAATCACACAAGCAGGAAATAACATTCTCAGGGGGTGTTCTGTACACCATCTGTGTACAGAATGCCTCCAGGTAGCAATATTGTATTGCATTTTACAGAAAATTACAGCACTTCAGATTGAAAACGAAAGGTAATTTTTAATAACATTCCATTACAATATGACTTGAGTTGCAATTGTATACACTATATTTTTTTTTAATCATTTCTTTCCCATGAAACTGGAGTTGCCCTTTAACTGATTAACTTATTTAGTCAAGGGAAGAAGAGAAGCCCTTTCCCTTACTTGCTCTTCCGCTACTCTGCAGATGGCACTTTGTTGGCTTCATCATGTCCAGTGGAAGGCTATGGACCCTGCCTTGGTCTTGATGATCAAGGATCTTAGACAGTTGAAACATAGAGGAAAATATGATGCTCGGACCAGTCCAGCAGTGTGGAGGAACAGAGGATCTGGTAAGTAAATATACAAGTCCCCTAGATCGAAATAGGCAAATAACTCTTGCAGTGCAGGCAAAGTCCCATTGCAAAGTATAATTTTTAAATTTGGCTTTAATAAATGTGCTTTTTTAAAGCATTAGTATAGCCCTAGTAAGGCCATACAGTTGCTTTATAAATGAACCCTTAAGGTTAACATAGTGTTAATAGTTTCATCATAAGAACGTAGGTGATGCTGTGTCCACTTTTGCTTCAATATGGAGGATATCAAGCTAAAATGGAAAATTCAGTACTATTTCTGACAGCACAATTGCCGACATAACTATACAGACCAGAAATAAATCTGAAATCTTTAGCTCAGGATGACTCCACTGTTTTCCACGAATCCTAGAAACCAGGGTCCCTTTGCAAAGTTGAAAAATAACTTGATTTTACATAAATTAGAAAGGTGGTGGCTTTTTCAAAGATGCACTTACTTGGTTCACAATCTAACCACTTCCGGACCGCCCTATTTACTGCTACAGGGCGGCCCTCCTGTACAGAATCACGTATATATACACTTCCACCTAAGAGGACAGGCGTGCCTCCCACAGGTCGCTTCTGCTGTGATTAATCACAGCAGAAGCCAATCTGCGGGTGCCAGGCACTGGATGTCCACCAGCATCATCAGTAAAACACACAGAACAGAGATCTGCATATCCGAACAAGGCAGAGCTCTTTTCTGACAGGGGGGAAGGGATGGATTTTGTGCCCCTGCAAAGGAAATAAAATCTATCGCTTCCCCCCGTAAAAGCAGCACATACAGAAAACAAAAACACTGGCTAGGCACACAGTTAACCCTTTGATTGCCTGCTTTTCCCAGCCAGTGTCATTAGTACAGTGACAGTGCACATTTTGAGCATTGATCACTGTATTAGTGTTGCTGGTTCCCGCAAAGTGTCAAAAGTGTCAGTGTCTGATTGTCCGCCACAATATTCCAGTCCCAATATAAGTTGCTGATTGCCTCCATTACTAGTATAAAAATAAATAAATGCAATTCTATAAATATATACCATAGTTTGTAGATGCTGTAACGTTTGCGTAATCCAATCAATATGGGCTTGTTGGGATTTTTTTACCAGAAACATGTAGCAGAATACATATTGGCCTAAATTTATGAAGAAATCAGATTTTTCAACTTTTTTATTGGATATGTTATATAGTAGAAATTAAAAAATATTGTTCTATTTTTCAAAATTGTTAGTCAGCGCAAAAAATAAAGAACACAGAGGTGACTAAATACCACCAAAAGAAAACAGAAAATGGTATGCTTACCTGATGGTAATTTTCCTTTCCTGATGTATAAGCATGACAGCATACATGTATGGGTCGGGGCTCCGCCCCTCGCCCAATCAAGACTAGTTATACTATATAAATGAGTCACCTCCCCCAAGGCGGCATTCTCATAACTATACTCAAATGTGAAGCCCCAAGGGAGGGACCTATATGCTTATATGCTTATGCATCTGGAAAGGACAATTACCACCAGGTAAGTACAAGCATGACGGCATACATGTATGAGATGTAGCAAGCCAACAAAAAAACACACAGTAGGGCCATGCTGAAGCGTTTTAATCAACATATCATTAGATTCATTTACAACTGAAGTCAACTCCCCTGCTTCCAATGTTGTTTGATTAACTTTGTAATAAGCTAGAAATGGTTTGTAGTATATGAACCTGGTTGGTATTCTGTACAATAATTCTAGACCTTCAAATTCTGCCCATGAGCATGCAATCCATCTGGTAAAGCAGGCTCTGCATTAGATTGATGGATTTATCTTTGCCATATAAGCCCCTTAGGCTACTTTGACCCGAGATAATGCCATTACCCTAGTGGACAATAAGAGTCTTCTTCTGATACTGCCAGGCCTGAAGAGGCCATTGTCTGACCTTCTAGAGAAGGGCCACGTCCATGTACTTCTTCCACATCCAGTCCACTACCAAAGATTGCGGTGACGCAGACATTCTAGTTTGGACATACTGGAAGGGTGATATCCTCACCCTTTTTATGGTGCTGGGGAAGAAATAAACTAGAACTATTCTGTTTGATAATGGTAGCAATAAAATAGTTTCCATGCCATTGACAATATTGAGAAAGTCTTGCTCAGAAGAATGGAGGGTGGGACAATCTTTCCAACACTATTTGCACTGCAAGTCCTAAGGGGAGAGAACGATCTGTACAGGCCTTTTGGAATGGTTTACCAAGATGTGTGGCGGTCACTGGATCCCAGGAAGTGAGGACCTAACCAAACTTGACTACCACTTAATCCCTTATATCAGCTTACTTGCAGACATCTCAATCTTTACAGCAGGGAGCAGAAGATTCCATCCTTAAAATTCAGTGACGTTTCCCATGTTCTAGTATACCTGAAGTTTGTAGCAGGTGCTCTGGCTTCCACAGGGTTTCAAATACTGAAGGTGAGACCCCTAGATGAGCCTTCCCTACTTGGTCTCCCAGCTGCTAGATCTAACGTGGCTGAATTTTCCCTGCTGTGTAATGTCTGAAATCTCAGCAAAAATAGGAGGTTCTTAGACTAAAGACTGTACTTGTGAACACCCTGGCCTGTAAGGCCACTGGGAAATTGTTGCCCCATAACAGCTGGATGACTATGGATGCAGATGAAGAGCCTGGAGATTTAACCTGCCAAAAAACAACTGGATGTTAGTAGATCCACTGTTTCCACTTCTGGGAAGCTCCCTCTTGCAGGAGTCATTGCCATTCATGACCATAGAGGTTACTAAGATAGAGGTCAGGCTAAGATTCATTGAACTGCTTGTTGGTTTAGGGACCCAACCTTGACCTCCAAGGCTTTGTATCTTACAGTGTCTGACAGGAAGTTCTGGGAAGCCAGAACACAAAGAGCGATGAGATGAGACACGTTCTACTGTTGGCAAACTTGAATGAGAGATACATCTGACATAAATTGCATAATCCTGTATTCCTTCATGACACAAAGATAGGGAATTACCATTGCCGTCGGTTTGGAGCATAACTGAGGCTCCCTAGGGTGTGTTGCCAAGACAACCTCAATACCTTCGCTTCACCCCTGATGTTGGAGACTTCATTCTCCACTGGTATATGTCATTGACCTTGGGCTAGGAAGTCACTGAGGTAAATATCAACAAAGTGAATAGATTGTGATGATTGGTATGCCAGGAAGCTAATGAAAGCTGAAAAGATTAACTGTCTTTAGCCACCACAAACGGGACTTGTCTCATATGTGGGGTCATCTTCTCTGGCGCAGGAAGCAAATCTTCACTTACGTTATAAGGCCACATTATAATGTTCTCAATCTTCCAGTGAGTCCCTCAGACTGCATGGATTACTGCAGACTACTTCTCTACCATTTGAGGCTATGGGATACAAACAGATAGAGTTATGACTTGCCCCAAGTGAGAACGTAACACTGTCACCTTCTCTGAGGGCAACTCTACAATATTCTCATGAGTGTCCAAAATGCCACTATTATAATGAGATTAGTTGGCCTTACTCAGCTGATGATCCATTACATTTTGATCTGAGTCTGAATCAGAATTTGCCAGGACCTGGAGGATGCTGAGTCCCTTGCAGGCTGTTGTCCAGCTAAGGAACCTGCAGCCCTTGCTTCCACAAGATGGCCGCTACTGGAAGTAATGTTCTGGAAAATGTCTTGCGTATGTAAAAAGGCCAAAGGTTGTTGAATAAACTTGAAGTGAAACTCTCAGAAGCATGGGTGTACCGAAATGCCTATGTACACCTCAGCTAGGTCTAGAGACAACCCACAGCTGCCTTATCTGATGGTTTGAATGATTGCTCTCAATGACTCCATAAGAAGTGTTGGATCTCTATCCTTTATTCCACTTCCTGCCTAAATCTGCTTTTCGACTAAGAACAATGGGCAGATGGCTCACTGTTGGAACAAGATTTGGTGACATTTGCTTAATGCTTTGATTGCTCTAAAGAACTATAGTGGGGATTAGATGAGTTGGAGGAGTGGAAAGAAAATTCCAATGACTTCCTTGGTGCACAGTTCCCATGGATCCTGGGCCTCCCCTGCCCAAAATTGCAATAATTCCTACAATCTAACACCTACTGGCACATATGAGTGAAAGGAACTTTGCTGCTCCTAGGGAGGAGCAGACTAGGATTTAGGCGGCCAAAGAACAATGATTATGGATCTTTCAGGTGACTAGCCTAAGGGATTAGTCCCAAATCTAGACATCACTGATTTCATCTTGAATAGCAGTCAATTTGACTTAGAAGAGGTATATGCAGTCCGTGGGTTAAGCCACAGGGCTTGACTAACCACATAGAATACTATAGGAACAGCATACTGCATCTATAGTGGCTGTACTGCATCGCCGGTCACTTTAATTTCACTCAGGGATCAAACACCACAGAGACTTATTACTGGCCAAGTTTGCCTTCAACTCGTCTGCTGAGAACCAAATAACCTTGGCTACTGAGGTGAACTCTAACGCAGGCCACACCTAATAGTACTATAATCCTTCTTCATTTCCAAATCCATATTGCTATTCCCATGCCTCTGCGAAGGATATTGCATCATCCACTGGCAGACTGGCACTTCTGGCTAGTCTGATGAAGATTCCTTGGCCAACTGCCTCTAAAGTAAAATCGGGCTTTACAGAGAGGATCTTGCATTTCTGCTAGCATGAAGACACATTTGGCCAATCTGAAGAAAGCTCCTTGGCCCACTGCTTCTGAGGCAGAGGTACCCTTGAAACAAACTTAGCTGTTTTATCAGCTTAGTACCTGAGCGCTAGCGACTAGAGATCCACCCAGTCAGTTTGAACAGAGTCAACACATCTGCCTATTTGTTTATTGTTGCCTGATATGCAACTTGGCATAGCATCTTGGCAGGCATGTCAGCTAACCACACTCTCCATACTGCCCAGGATGATTTTTACTGCCCTCCTGGCAGCACCTTGAATGTATGTTTTTGTTCAGAGCCAAAGAGGACTTTTCACTGTTGAAGGGACAAGTTGCCTCTCTTCCCTTGGGGAGTGGTGCTGGTATTAAGGGCTGGAGAGTTTTATTATCCATACTGTCTGCGCACTAGGTAGGAACCTACAGCCTCATTGGCTGGAATTTCAGAAACCGGCAATGCTGCACAGCCATTGGCGCAGAGGCTGAGCCGGGTTGCATACTATGAAGTGAGTTGAGGGGCAGTGCGGACGACAGGTCTCTCCCTTACTGGCCGGCTGGACAAATCCCCGGGGCCAGCTGTTTGAAAGCATCAAAATTATATTTTCACAAAAAATACATGAAAATCATTCATTACCAGTGGATAGGGATGGGCCGGGGGGGGG
>BLSH010092943.1:298458-312023 GCA_018402905.1 Glandirana rugosa
GCCTGACATTGCAAGCCCAGGCATGGCTTGAAAGCCCACAGACACCGTGCCTGGGCCTGTAAAGTTTTTAGTGATTTTTGAAATGTCCGGGTCCGTGCCACAGACACCCGAAAGTTCGGTACGGACCCGAACGTTACAGTCCGGGTTCGCTCAACACTAGTTAAGAGACTGCAGGGGGAGCGCACCAGCAGCACGTCTCTGGAGCCAATGTGTGTGGCCGGCTAGCTCTGTGATGAGCGACCTGCGATCGCTCATCACAGAGCTAGAACAGGGATCCGTTCATGTAATAAATAGATCTCCATTCTGACAGGGAAGTAGAGAGAGATCTGCTGCTCCCAGTGATCAGGAGCAGCTTTCTCTCTCCACCCCCAGTCACTACACTCCCCCCTCAGTTAGAAACACCTACCTAGGGTACCCTTCACTGCCAATGACATTTTTACAGTAATCAGTGGCTTTCTTTAGCGCTGATCACTGTATAAATGTCATTGGTCCCAAAAAAGTGTCAAAAATGTCCGATCTGTCCAGATCACTGCCATTACTAGTAAAAAAGAAAATAATACTTAAGTTGGACCAACTGTCGGATCCCAACAGGGGGATTCGTGATCTCGGGAACTAGTTGACCTTCTAAGAGCTACCTCCTGTTTGCTTTTTCCCCAAGCTCCTAAATGTTTAAATGACTAACAAAACAAGCTGAATACTGAAAAATGAGAAGTTTTGTTTAGCTGATTTAAATCGCTAAGGTTTATGTTGTTACACGGTTATACTTGGCTCCCTTTGACAGTATATACACACTATGTACAGTCGATGGAGCCTGATTACGACACTATTACGTTAATACTAAAAGTATCCATGCTATCTTTTCAGTACCGATTGGATGTTGTAACTCCACTTCTTTATAATGTACTGTTGTTCAAGGAAACTTCAATAAAAAAATATTAAACAGGAAAAAAAAAAAAGAAAATAATAATAAAAATGCCATAAATCTATTCCCATAGTTTGTAAATGCAATAACTTTTGCATAACCCAATCAATCTACGCCTATTGTGACTTTTTTTTACAAAAAATATGTAGAAGAATATATATCGGCCTAAACTGAGGAATAAATGTTTTTTTTTAAATATTTTTTGGGGATATGTATTATTGCAAAAAGTAAAAAAAAATGTTTGTTTATAGCGCAAAAAATAAAAATCGCAGAGATGATCAAATATCACCAAAAGAAAGCTCTGTTTGTGGGAAAAAAAGAACATCAATTTTGTTTGGGTACAGCGTGGCATGCCCGCGCACTTGTCAGTTAAACCGACTCAGTACTGTATCGCAAAAAGTGCTCTGGTCAGGAAGAGGGTAAATCCTTCCGGGGCTGAAGTAAAACGAAACAATAAAAATGAAATATTCCTTTAAATATCGTGCCTGGTGGGTCTCCTTAGTCTGCCTGTAAAGTGGCACATCTGTGTGATGTTTAGAACAGTGCCGCAGCAAATTTCTAAAGGAAAAATGTAATTTAAACTTGCTCGCAACTGTAATGTATTGCCAGCTCCCGGAAATATAGATAAAAAATCAAGGAAAAAAACAGCATAGGGTCCCCCCTCAGTCAATACCAGGCCCTTTGGGCTTATCGGAATCTGGAAGCCCCTTTTAACAAGGGGGCCCCCATATCCGACCCCCCATGTGAATGGGTATCGGGTACATCGTATCCCTACCCATTTACCAAAAAAGTGTCCAAAAAAGTAAAAACTACAGGAGACAGTTTGGGACAATTCCTTTATTAAAGAAAGTGTCTTTTTGGTGAATGGGTAGGGGTACAATGTACCCGATACCCATTCACATAGGGGCGGTGGGATCTGGGGATTTTGATAAGCCCCCTCCCGCAGACCCTGACAAGCACCGGCCAGGGTTGTTGAGAAGAGGCCCTTGTCCCCATCAACATGGGGACAATGTGCTTTGGGGGGGACCATGTTGAGGGCATGTGAAAGAAATGCAGGTAGCTAAATTAGATCCTGTCTAAATTTGCCCTAGTATATGTATGAATGTGAGTTAGGGACCTTAGATTGTAAGCTCCTTGAGGGTAGAGACTGATGTGAATGTACAATATATATAAGTGTAAAGTGCTGCGTAAATTGACAGCGATATATATATAAGTACCTGAAATAAATAAATAAATAAAAGTGGCCTGGTATGGTTCAGGGGGGGCGCTTGCTTGTCCTCCCCATCCTGACCTGCCAGGTTGCATGCTTGGATAAGAGTCTGGTATGGATTTTGAGGGGACCCACACACCATTTTTTTAAAAAAATTTGGCACGGGGTTCCTCTTAAAATCAATGCTAGACCTTAAAGGCCTGGTATGGATTTTGGGAAGGGGGTGACCCCCACGCTATTTTTTTAATAAATGGTGTCACGGGGTTCCCCTTAACCACTTCATTATACTGTTATATATATACTAAACTGACTTAGTATATAGTCTCTACTGTATTATATATACTACAATGACTGCACTATATACTCGGAACAGCATTAGATATACTATGTGGACTGCACTATATACTCTGAACTGATATATATATATATATATATATATATATATATATATATATATATATATATATACTATACAGACTGCACTATATACTGTGAACTGCAATATATATACTATGCGGACTGCACTATATACTCTGAACTGCAATATATGTATACTATGCGGACTGCACTATATACTCTGAACTGATATATATACACAGTATCTCACAAAAGAAAGTACACCCATCTTTTCATGTGGCAAAACTGAAGAAATTACACTTTGCTACAATGTAAAGTAGGGAGTGTTCAGCTTTGTATAACAATGTCAATTTGCTGTCCCCTCAAAATAACTCAACACATAGCCATTAATGACTAAACCACTGGCAACAAAAGTGAGTACACCCCAAAGTGTCAATATTTTGTGTGGCCACCATTATTTCCCAACACTGCCATAACCCTATTGGGCACGGAGTTCACCAGAGCTTCACAGGTTGCCACTGGAGTCCTCTTCTACTCCTCCATGACAACATCATGGAGCTGGTGGATGTTAGAGACCTTGCGCTCCTCCAACTTCTATTTGAGGATGCCCCACAGAAGCTCAATAAGGTTTAGGTCTGGAGACATGCTTGGCCAGTCCATAACCTTTACCCTCAGATTGTTTAGCAAGTCTGTGGTCATCTTGGAGGTGTGTTTGGGGTTGTTATTATGTTGGAATACTGCACTGCGATCCAGTCTCCGAAGGGAGGGGATCATGCTCTGTTTCAGTATATCACAGTACATGTTGGCATTCATGGTTCCCTCAATGAACTGTAGCTCCCCAGTGCCGGCAGCAGACCATGACACTCCCACCACCATGCTTGACTGTAGGCAAGACACACTTGTCTTTGTACTCCTCACCTGGTTGCGGCCACACACGCTTGACACCATCGGAACCCAATAAGTTTATCTTGGTCTCATCAAACCACAGGACATGGTTCCAGTAATTCATGTCCTTAGTCTGCTTGTCTTCAGCAAACTGTTGGCGGGCTTTCTTGTGCATCATCTTTAGAAGAGGCTTCCTTCTGGGAGGACAGCCGTGCAGACCAATTTAATGCAGTGTGCGGCGTATGGTCTGAGCACTGACAGGCTGACCCCCCACTCCTTCAACCTCGGCAGCAATGTTGGCAGCACTCATACGTCTATTTCCCAAAGACAACCTCTGAATATTACCCAATTTGGACATTTTCACTTAGGTTTCACTTTTGTTGCCAGTGGTTTAGATATAAATGGCTGTGTGTTGAGTTATTTCGAGGGGACAGCAAATTTACACTACTTGACATTGTAGCAAAGTGTAATTTCTTCAGTGTTGTCACATGAAAAGATATAATAAAATATTTACAAAAATGCGAGAGGTGTACTCACTTTTGCGAGATACTGTATATATATATATATATATATATATATATATACAGGCTATAAGGAGATTGCCAAGACCCTGAAACTGAGTTGCAGCATGGAGGCCAAGACCATACAGTGGTTTAACAGGACAGGTTCCACTCAGTACAGGCCTCGCAATGGTCGACCAAAGAAGTTGAGTGTACATGCTCAGCGTCATATCCAGAGGTTGTCTTTGGGAAATAGACGTATGAGTGCTGCCAGCATTGCTGCAGAGGTTGAAGGGGTGGGGGGTCAGCCTGTCAGTACTCAGACCATACACCACACACTGCATCAAATTGGTCTGCATGGCTGTCATCTCAGTAGGAAGCCTCTTCTAAAGATAATGCACAAGAAAGCCCACAAACAGTTTGTTGAAGAAAAGCAGACTAAGGACATGCATTACTGGAACCATGCCCTGTGGTCTAGTGAGACTAAGATAAACTTTTTTGGTTCTGATGGTGTCAAGCGTGTGTGGTGTCAACCAGGTGAGGAGTACAAAGACAAGTACATCTTGCCTACAGTCAAGCATAGTGGTGGGAGTTTTGTGCATTTAGTGCTTTTTTACATGCACACTTTTTTGGTTCGTTTTTTAATAATTTTTTTGGAATAAAGCTTTGCAGGTCTTTTTTTCTTGTTTTATTTGAAACAATAGGAATTGCGTTCATTCCCCGCCTCCCGGGGTTCTTTTTGGAACGCAAACCAAGTTAGTTCCGGCCCGTGGCGTGCGTGGCGTACACCTATGAGGTCACGGGGCACGTTCAGACGTGTCCGCACGTTCGTCCATCATAGGAGATGTGGGAGGGGTCCGTTCCCCCGAACGAACGCTGTGATTGGCCTATGGAGATGTATTGATGTATATGTAAGGCGGTGCGATGAGACAGCCTTCATGCCCCGGAAGACGTTCTTTTGGCGACTAAATCGATCGGGCGGAAGTGCTGTCTCGTAATCACCGCTGACTGAAACCAAGTTGTACTATTCTGTATGCAAGCGCAATTCTTTTGGATACATGTGAGTGCAATACTTTTAATAAACACTGTGTTTTAAATGATATGACACTATTTACTGTTTTTCGCTTTTTTGAGTGACTGGGATGTCCCTTGAAGGACAAAAGTTCCAGGGAGCAGATCGGTGTGGCCCCGTGGAGGTTTATATCCACACAGGCGCCTCCTGACCCCCTATAATAAGGGGTCCAGGAGATTCGTAAGGATACATCTGTTCTGGTGGAGGATTGTCATTTCACTATACGGTGGTGTGGTGGATGTTTGTTTCACCTATGAAGGATTAAGGAAGAATACTAAACATCACTGTTTGCACAAGATTTGGATTCGTTTTGGATTTTGTTGTGGCACATATCACTATATTTTTATGTTTATGGTATACCTTCCAAGATTTCACTGAGGTGTTTGTTCACGTGGACTATATTATAATTTGTTCGCTATATAATTCTTTTTCTGAGTTTCACATACTGTGTTATTTTTTATACATAATTTCTTATATAATTTTTGTCACATACACAAGCGCAGCTTTTTTCATTCCCATATTGTTTGGGTGTAGAATTCACACCGTTTAGTTGCAGCTGTGGTAGAGATTTGGGAAAGTGAAGGTTGAGCGCAATCTTCCTCCTGTTGTCATAGTGGTGGGAGTGTCATGGTCTGGGGCTGCATGACTGCTGCTGGGACTGGGGAGAAACAGTTCATTGAGAGAACTATGAATGCCAACATGTACTGTGACATACTGAAGCAGAGCATGATCCCCTCCCCTTGGAGACTGGACCCCAGGGCAGTATTCCAACATGATAACGACCCCAAACACACCTCTAAGATGACCACTGCCTTCCTAAAGAAGCTGAGGGTAAAGGTGATGGACTGGCCAAGCATGTCTCCAGACCTAAACCCTATTGAGCATCTGGGGGCATTCTCAAATGGAAGGTGGAGGAACACAAGGTCTGTAACATAAACCAGCTCCGTGTTGTCCTCATGGAGGAGTGGAAGAGGACTCCAGTGGCAACCTGTGAGGCTCTGGTGAACCTCATGCCCAAGAGGGTTAAGGCAGTGCTGGAAAATAATGGTGGCCACACAAAATATTAACAATTTGTGCCAAATTTGTACATTCTCACTTTTGAGAGATACTGTATAAATATATATATATATATATATATATATATATATATACACACAGTATCTCACAAAAGTGAGTACACCCCACACATTTTTGTAAACATTTTATTATACCTTTTCATGTGACAACACTGAAGAAATGACACTTTGCTACCATGTAAAGTAGTGAGTGTACAGCTTGTATATCAGTGTAAATTTGCTGTCCCCTCAAAATAACTCAACACAACCATTAATGTCTAAACCACTGGCAACAAATGTGAGTACACCCCTAAGTGAAAATGTCCAAATTGGGCCCAATTAGCAATTTTCCCTCCCTGGTGTCATGTGACTCTATAGTGTTACAAGGTCTCAGGATTGAATGGGGAGCAGGTGTGTTAAATTTAGTGTTATCGATCTCACTCTCTAATACTGGTCACTGGAAGTTCAACATAGCACCCCATGGCAAAGAACTCTCTGAGGAACTGGAAAAAAGAATTGTTGCTCTACATAAAGATGGCCTAGGCTATAAGAAGATTGCTGAGACCCTGAAACTGAGCTGCAGCACGGTGGCCAAGACCATACAGCGGTTTAACAGGACAGATTCCACTCAGAACAGGCCTCGCCATGGTCGACCAAAGGAGTTGAGTGCATGTGCTCAGCATCATATCCAGAGGTTGTCTTTGGGAAATAGACGTATGAGTGCTGTCAGCATTTTTGCAGAGGTTGAAGGGATGGGGGGGTCAGCCTGTCAGTGCTCAGACCATACACCGCACACTGCATAAAATTGGTCTGCATAGCTGTAAATCCCAAAAGGAAGCCTCTTCTAAAGATGATGCACAAGAAAGCCTGCAAACAGTTTGCTGAAGACAAGCAGACTAAGGACATGGATTACTGGAACCATGTCCTGTGGTCTGATGAGACCAAGATGAACTTATTTGGTTCAGATGGTGTCAAGTGTGTGTGGTGATAACCAGGTGAGAAGTACAAAGACAAGTGTGTCTTGCCTAGAGGCAAGCATGGTGGTGGAAGTGCCATGGTCTGGGGCTGCATGAGTGCTGCCAGCACTGGGGAGCTACAGTTCATTGAGTGAACCATGAATGCCAACATGCACTATGACATACTGAAGCAGAGCATGATCCCCTCCCTTCGGACACTGGGCCGGAGGGTAGTATTCCAACATGATAACAATCCCAAACACACCTCCAAGATGACCACTGCCTTGCCAAAGAGGCTGAGGGTAAAGCTGATGGACTGGCCAAGCATGTCTCCAGACCTAAACCCTATTAAGCATCTGTGGGGCATCCTCAAATGGAATGTGGAGGAGCACAAGGTCTCTAACATCCACCAGCCCGTGATGTCGTTATGGAGGAGTGGAAGAGGACTCCAGTGGCAACCTGTAAAGCTCTGGTGAACTCCATGCCCAAGAGGGTTAAGGCAGTGCTGGAAAATAATGGTGGCTACACAAAATATTGACATTTTAGGCCGAATTTGGACATTCTCACTTTTGTGGGATATTGTATAAATATATATATATATATATATATATATATATATATATATATATATATATATATATATATACATATACACAGTATCTCACAAAAGTGAGTACACCCCACACATTTTTGTAAACATTTTATTATATCTTTTCATGTGACAACACTGAAGAAATGACACTTTACTACCATGTAAAGTAGTGAGTGTACAGCTTGTATATCAGTGTAAATTTGCTGTCCCCTCAAAATAACTCTACACAGCCATTAATGTCTAAACCACTGGCAACAATTGTGAGTACACCCCTAAGTGAAAATGTCTAAATTGGGCCCAATTAGCAATTTTCCCTCCCTGGAGTCATGTGACTCTATAGTGTTACAAGGTCTCAGGATTGAATGGGGAGCAGGTGTGTTAAATTTGGTGTTATCGATCTCACTCTCTAATACTGGTCACTGGAAGTTCAACATGGCACCTCATGGCAAAGAACTCTCTGAGGAACTGAAAAAAATAATTGTTGCTCTACATAAAGATGGCCTAGGCTATAAGAAGATTGCTGAGACCCTGAAACTGAGCTGCAGCACGGTGGCCAATACCATACAGCGGTTTAAAAGGACAGGTTCCACTCAGAACAGGCCTCGCCATGGTCGACCAAAGAAGTTGAGTGCACGTGCTCAGCATCATATCCAGAGGTTGTCTTTGGGAAATAGAATTATGAGTGCTGTCAGCATTTTTGCAGAGGTTGAAGGGGTCGGGGGGGTCAGCCTGTTAGTGCTCAGACCATACACCGCACACTGCATAAAATTGGTCTGCATGGCTGTCATCCCAAAAGGAAGCCTCTAAAGATGATGCACAAGAAAGCCCGCAAACAGTTTGCTGAAGACAAGCAGACTAAGGACATGGATTACTGGAACCATGTCCTGTGGTCTGATGAGACCAAGATAAACTTATTTGGTTCAGATGGTGTCAAGCGTTTGTGGTGATAACCAGGTGAGAAGTACAAAGACAAGTGTGTCTTGCCTACAGTCAAGCATGGTGGTGGGAGTGCCATGGTCTGGGGCTGCATGAGTGCTGCCAGCACTGGGGAGCTACAGTTCATTGAGTGAACCATGAATGCCAACATGCACTATGACATACTGAAGCAGAGCATGATCCCCTCCCTTTGGACACTGGGTCAGAGGGTAGTATTCCAACATGATAACAACCCCAGACACACCTCCAAGATGACCACTGCCTTGCCAAAGAAGCTGAGGGTAAAGCTGATGGACTGGCCAAGCATGTCTCCAGACCTTAACCCTATTAAGCATCTGTGGGGCATCCTCAAATGGAATGTGGAGGAGCACCAGGTCTCTAGCATCCACCAGCTCCGTGATGTCGTCATGGAGGAGTGGAAGTGGACTCCAGTGGCAACTTGTAAAGCTCTGGTGAACTCCATACCCAAGAAGGTTAAGGCAGTGCTGGAAAATAATAGTGGCTACACAAAATATTGACATTTTGGGCCCAATTTGGACATGTTTTTTAGGAGTGTACTCACTTTTGTTGCCAGCGGTTTAGACATTAAAGGCTGTGTGTTGAGTTATTTTGAGGGGACAGAAAATGTACACTGTTATACAAGCTGTACACACACCTTTACATGGTAGCAAAGTATCATTTCTTTAGTGTTGTCACATGAGAAGATATTTTAAATTATTTATAGGGGTGTACGTGCTTGACAAGACATGTAACGACCTGCCATGCAGTTCATTGACAACAGCACCTTAACCACTTCAAGACCAAGCCTGTTTTTTGGGTATGGTGTTTACGAGTTAAAACTAGGTTTTTTGCTATAAAATTACTTAGAACCCCCAAACATTATATATATTTTTTTCTAGCACCCTAGAGAATAAAATGGCGGTCATTGCAAAACTTTATGTCACACCGTATTTGCGCAGCGGTCTTCCAAGCGTGCTTTTTTAAAATAAATTCAGTTTTTTAGTAAAAAAAATAAGAAAACTGTAAAGTTAGGCCAATTTTTTTCCATATTGTGAAAGATAATGTTACGCCAAGTAAAATGATACCCAACATGTCATGCTTCAAAATTGCGTCCGCTTGCAGAATGGCGACAAACTTTGCAACATAAATATCCTCATTGGCAACGTTTAAAAATTTCTACAGGTTAGCAGTCTTGAGTTACTAGGAGGTCTAGTGCTAAAATTATTGCTCTCGCTCTAACGATCGCGGCGATACCTCACATGTGTGGTTTGAACACCATTTTTATATGTGTGTGGAACTTACGTATGCGTTCACTTCTGCATGTGAGCTCACAGGAATGGAGTGCTTTCAATTTTTTTTTTAATTATTTATTTTGCTTTTTACTTTTTATTTTTACACTGTTCTTTTTTTAAAAAAAATTTGATCACTTGTATTCCTATTACAAGAAATGTAAACATTCCTTGTAATAGAAAAAAGCATGACAGGTCCTCTTAAATATGAGATCTGGGGTCAAAAAGACCTCAGATCTCATATTTACACTAAAATGCAAAAAAAAAATCTGAAAACAATGACAGCCCCCCCAAAAAAATGGGCCCTTTAAGACCGTTGGGCGGACGTGACTTCTGACGTCATTTCCGCCCTGCCGTGTTATGGAGCCGAGTGAGCGGCTTCAGCCACTCAGTCAGCTCACGGACACTGGGGGGGGGGGCTGATAGGATCATCTCTGCTGCTGCCGGCGGGTCCGGTAAGCGGCGGAGATGATGGGAAAGCGGCGGGAGGGGTGGGCACCTCTCCCGCCGCTGATAAAAGTGATCTCGCAGCGAATCCGCCGCTAAGACCACTTTTATCATGTTTAGAACTGCCAGGAGAAAAAAACGGTATCTGAATGGTGCCTGAAGCTGCATGCACCATTCATATATCACCACTGAAACCTAAGGATGTCATATGACGTCCGGCAGTACGGAAGTGGTTAAAGACCCACATCATAAAACAAGGCGGACTTCTCCTTGCTCCTCATCTGGGATCTCAACTCCTACTATATCTCCAGTCCTCTCAAAAACCTGCACTGAGAGGAATGAAGGTATAGCAATGGGTGCCACAAGTACTTGCAGCCAATCTGCTAGCAGTACACCACCAGCTCAATTCACCAGGCAAATTTCCCTACCCTAGTTGCCGAACCGTAAAAAAAATTACTGTCCCAGCCATTCACATGCTCAGCGTCTAAATACTAGCTTGGCCAAATTGCTAGCACTACAGCTGCTGCCTTTTGAGCTGGTAGACTCTGCCCCTTTTATGAATTTGAGGAATGTGCTGTACCACAGTGGCAGGTTCCAAAAAGAAATTTCTTTTCACGTAAGGCCATTCCAGCTCTCTACCGTCACGTGGAAGGCAATGTTTTGGCCTCGTTGGACAGGGCGATCAGCAACAAGGTTCATATTACCACTGACTCATGGTCCAGCAGGCATAGTCAGGTATGTTACCTTTCCTTTATGGTGCACAGGACAACTCTGCTGGCAACTGGGAAAAATGCAGGCCAGGGTTCAGTGTTGGAGCTAGTTCCGCCACCACGCCCCTAAAAAGATGGTGTTGATTCTATCACATCTGCTTCCTTCACCCCCTCCTCTTCTTCTTCCTCTGTGGCCTCTTCTGCAGAAGAGTCCTCTGAACCAGCAGTGCCCCCTAAGCATTCAAGGGTCTACGCAAGCACTCAGGCTAAAAGATGCCATGCGGTGCCTCAGTTGGTCTGTCTATGGGATAGGAGCCACACTGGGGAAGAGATTCTGTCAGCTCTGCGGAGGCAGGCTTAGAGGTGGTTGACGCCACAGCAGCATGAGCCAGGAATGGCTGTATGCAACAATGGCACCAACCTTCTCTCTGCCCTCCTACTGGGACACTTGACACATGTTCCATGCTTGGCACGTCCTGAATTTTGTGGTGCAGCATTTCTTGACCAGGTGCCAAGACTTACCAGATATTCTGAGGCAGGCCAGAAAAGTCTGTGGTAATTTCCAGCGGTCATACAATGCCAGTGCTCAGCTGGTTGACATTCAGCGGTAATGTAACCTGTCCACCAACCACCTCATTTGTGACATGCCCACCAGGTGGAACTCAACATTGGCAATGCTGCAGCAGAGGGCCATCAATGAGTACCTGTGTGACTATGGCACCAGGACAGGCTCAGTGGAACTTAGCTTCTTTTCGCCATGCCAGTGGCTACTGATCAAGGATACATGCACTGTCCTGTCACCATTTGAGGAGGCCACAAGGATGGTGAGCAGCGACAATGCATGCATCAGTGACACTGTCCCACTAATATTCCTTCTGGAGCAAACACTTTGTGGAATCATGGACAGGGCACTTGAGGCAGAACAGCAGGAGGAAGAGGAGGACTTCCTTTCCTCTCAAGGCCCCTTTATGGAGATGGCATTCCTGTATGGCCACCAAACACACAGGAAGAAGAGGAGGAGGAGAAGGAGGATTGTGTCAGCATGGATGTAGAGGGTAACACGCAGCAGTCTTCAAGGGATGGTTTTCAGTCCCCAGAAACCCAAGGAGTTGTACGTGGCTGGGAGGAAGTAGTTCCTGACAATGTCATCCTTAGTGACTCAGAGGACTCTCATGCCTCTTCAAACTGATGCTGCATGGGCTCCCTGATTCTTCAAAGCCTGTGAAAAGACCCAAGGGTTTGTGGTATCAAGGAGAGGGATCATTACTGGTTATAGATCCACGTTACAAGGGTAAAGTTGCAGAGCTCATCCTGCCTTCATAGAGGGAGCAGAGGATGAAACATCTTCAGGATACCTTGAAGAAAAGTTTGTGCAATGCCTTTCCAGACCCTGGGAGTTAACCATTTCCTGGTGCTGGACAACGTGTTTCTGAGGCTTAGTTCGGTCAGAGGAAGAGCGGTGGAGAAGGTGGCCAGCTGACCGATGCCTTTAAACAATTCTTCAGTCCTCAGTGCCCAGGGCTGGTAGGTTAAAGCAACCATAGTCGGCATCTGCATTATATGGTGCAGGAATATCTAGGGGCAAGAGCAGACTTGGAGACCTTTCCAACTGAGCATCCACTGAGTTACTGGGTCTTGAGGATGGACCACTGGCCCGAACTTGCTCAGTATGCAATCAAGCTGCTGGCCTGTCCTGCATCCAGCGTGCTTTCTGAATGGACATTCAGTGGTACTGGAGGGTTTGCAACGGATCAAAGAGTGCACCTGTCCACGGACTCCGTTGATAGGCTCACATTTATAAAACTGAATCAGTCCTGGATCAGCAGCTATCAAGCCCCTGATGCTGATGTAACTGATTGGATTTGCTAGGGATCTGGATATGCTGCCTATCCTATTCCTGAATCTTGATGATGCTAGCTCCCAATAATATTTTGGGTTTAGGGCGCCACCAACACCCAATGCCCAATCTTTCTGCACCTGTTTAACAGGGGCATGTCATTACAATTTTTAAAATAATTTTCAACAGCAGGGCCCGTTCCTGTGCCCAACAAAAGTAACTGTGAGGGCTTACAGTGTTCTGGCACCACCAACACCCAAGGGACAATTTTCCTGCACCTGTTTAACAGGGGCATGGCACTACAATTTTGAAAATAATTTTCAACAGCAGGGCCAGTTCCTATGCTCAACAAGAATAACTGTGAGGGCTTACAGTGTTCTGGCACCACCAACACCCAAGGGACAATTTTCCTGCACCTGTTTAACAGGGGCATGGCACTACAATTTTGAAAATAATTTTCAACAGCAGGGCCGGTTCCTAAGCCCAACAAGCATAACTGTGAGGGGTTACAGTGTTCTGGCACCACCAACACCCAAGGCCCAATATTTCTGCACCTGTTTAACAGGGGCATGTCATTACAATTTTTTAAATAATTTTCATCAGCAGAACCTTTTCCTGCACCCAACAAGAGTAAATGTGAGGGGTTACAGTGTTCTGGCACCACCAAAACCCAAGGCCCAGTTTTTCTGCACCTGTTTAACAGGGGCATGTCATTACAATTTTTAAAATAACTTTCAACAGCAGGGCCCGTTCCTGCGTCCAACAAAAATAACCGCGAGGGGTTACAGTGTTCTGGC
>BLSH010092943.1:312033-325579 GCA_018402905.1 Glandirana rugosa
GCCCGGGACGACAACTTTTAATAAAATTTTTAACATTACTGTACGGGGACAATTTGTCCACGTCTTTTTAACCCGTAACCCACAACCACCGCGGGATTTGGGTTTTATAATAACCCTCGATCGTAGTAGTTCTAAGTCCTTATCCTATCCGTCGTATAGGTCTAGGGATCGTTTAGGTTAGTCAATGTAGTCGTAGTCCCCGAACTATCGACGACTAGGTCCTGACTAAGTCAAAGATCAAAGAGTGCACCTGTCCACGGACTCCGTTGATAGGCTCACATTTATAAAACTGAATCAGTCCTGGATCAGCAGCTATCAAGCCCCTGATGCTGATGTAACTGATTGGATTTGCTAGGGATCTGGATATGCTGCCTATCCTATTCCTGAATCTTGATGATGCTAGCTCCCAATAATATTTTGGGTTTAGGGCGCCACCAACACCCAATGCCCAATTTTTCTGCACCTGTTTAACAGGGGCATGTCATTACAATTTTTAAAATAATTTTCAACAGCAGGGCCCGTTCCTGTGCCCAACAAAAGTAACTGTGAGTGGTTACAGTGTTCTGGCACCACCAACACCCAAGGGACAATTTTCCTGCACCTGTTTAACAGGGGCATGTCACTACAATTTTTAAAATAATTTTCAACAGCAGGGCCAGTTCCTATGCTCAACAAGAATAACTGTGAGGGCTTACAGTGTTTCACGCACCACCAACACCCAAGGGACAATTTTCCTGCACCTGTTTAACAGGGGCATGGCACTACAATTTTGAAAATAATTTTCAACAGCAGGGCCGGTTCCTAAGCCCAACAAGCATAACTGTGAGGGGTTACAGTGTTCTGGCACCACCAACACCCAAGGCCCAATATTTCTGCACCTGTTTAACAGGGGCATGTCATTACAATTTTTTAAATAATTTTCATCAGCAGAACCTTTTCCTGCACCCAACAAGAGTAAATGTGAGGGGTTACAGTGTTCTGGCACCACCAAAACCCAAGGCCCAGTTTTTCTGCACCTGTTTAACAGGGGCATGTCATTACAATTTTTAAAATAACTTTCAACAGCAGGGCCCGTTCCTGCGTCCAACAAAAATAACCGCGAGGGGTTACAGTGTTCTGGCACCACTAACACCCAAGGCCCAATTTTTCTGCACCTGTTTTACTGGGGCATGTCAGTCCCCGTAGTATATATACAGTTCAGACTATATAGTGCAGTCAGTGTAGTATATATAACACAGTGTATTGAAGTGGTTAAGGGGAACCCTATGATAGAATTAGGAAAAAAACTGCATGGGGTCCCCCCAAAATCCAAACCAGACCCTTCCAGTCTGATGTGGGTTTTAAAGGGAACCCCATGCCAATTTGTTTTTAAAAAATGGCGTGGGGGTCCCCCCAAAAGCCATACCAGAACCTTATCCGAGCATGCAACCTGACAGGACAGGATAGGGGGCAAGCAAGTGGCCCCTCCCCCCTCCTGAATCATACAAGGCCACAGGCCCTCAACATGGGGAGGGTTCTTTTGGGTCCCCCCAAAACACCTTGTCCCCCTCTTCCCGCCAACCCTGGCCAATTTTTTTTAACATTTTGGCGTGGAGTTCCCCTAAAAATCCATACCAGACCGAAGGGCCTGGTATGGACTGGGGGGACCCTATGCTGTTTTTTTCCTTGATTTTTTATCTATATTGTGGGGAGCCGGCAATACATTACAGCTGCAAGCAATTTTAAATTACTTTTTTCTTTAGAAATGTCATTTTGCTGCGACACTGTTCTAAACATCGCATAGATGCACCACTTTACAGGAAGACTAAGGGGACCCCCCAGGCACAATATTTAAATGAATATTTCATTTTTGTTGTGTCACCTTAAGCATTATTATAATCACTGCCCCTGAAAAAAGGATTGTTTTAAATTTTTTTTGCATTAATACATGTCCCCTAGGGCAGTACCCAGGTCCCCATACACTTTTTATGGCAATAACTTGCATATAATCCTTTAAAATTAGCACTTTTGATTTTCCATGTTTGTGTCCCATAGACTTTAATAGGGTTTGCATATTCGCACAAATTTTTTGCCTGTTCGCATGTTGTTGAAAGACAACATGTTTTTTTTTTCTCCTAATATGAGATGTTTCTGAATATGAAATCTGATTACACCTAGCCTCAGCACTGTTGGGGGCAGCCTGGAATGTCATTCAGCAGGTTTTCCCATCAAGGCGATATAACTGAACAGTGCATATCAGAAGCTTCATCTGGAAGGCATGCCCCCTGGCAGGGGAGTAAAGCTTGAATACAAATCCCCTGTTGTAATAAAGATTGAAGTGCCTGATTCAGGAAGTCACAGAAGATCAAAGACCAGCTGTAACTGGAGATTTGACCTGGGTCAAATAGTAGTGTTTCATGGACAAAAACTGCCCCTAGTGGCCGCTACAGCATGCTTCTTAGAGGACATACAGAAGAAAGAAGGAATGCCTCTTATCGATTTTCCATTGGATAGAGAGCTATATGGGTGTTGGTGAGGGTGGTGTCTAAGTGGGCTTAAAACTAATGATCAGCCTAAAAGTTCTCTCTCTTTGATTTGGCTCTTGCCCCATCGAGCCAGCTGAAGATACACAACACAGAGGACACAGAGGATTTATTGGTTTATTTGTTTTATACGTTGTATATACATCACACTCCTCACAAGCCTTAGCGCAATATCACCTATACTCCATCTTACATAACGTATTATATATGATCTTTGTTTTATATACTCTGTATTATTTTTCTTTTAGTGGTTTTATGTTAGCATTCCTACTTTCTTAGGAAATAAATGAGACCCTTGCTTATTTAAAACAGTGTGTTTATTTTTGCAGCTAATATTGTTGTTATATCCTCACCATTAATTTTATCAGAGATTTCATAGGCTAACTAATTATAGGAATGGACAAATTAATAAATAGTTATGATAAATAGGGGGAATCCATAACCACCTAATTTTTCTTTCATATGTTCTGCTGCAACATGAACCGGGGGGTTTTCGGCCCATCCCTAATGGGCACTGAACAGGCTGCATTTATGGGCATTGAATAGACAGCAATGATGGGAACTGATAGGGTTGAACTGATGGGACTGAACATGCCACATTTATTGGCATGGAAAAGGCTGCATTTATGGGCATGAAGCAAGCTGCATTGATGGGCACTGAACAGGCTGTATTTATGGGTACAGGACAGGTTGCATTTAGGGGCATGGAACAGGCTGCATTTATAGGCACGGAGCAGGCTGCATTTATGGGCATGGAACAGGCTGCATTGATGGGTACTAAACAGAATGCATTGATGGGCACTGATCAAGCTGAGCTAATGGGCACTGAACAGGCTGCATTTACCGGCACTGAACAGGCTGCATTGGTGGGCACTGATCAGGCTGAGCTGATGGTCACTGAACAGGCTAAGCTGATGGGTACTGAACAACCTGCATTTATGGGCACGGAACAGGCTGCATTTATGGGCACTGAACAGGCTGCATTGATGGGCACTGATCAGGCTGAGCTCAAATGCACAGAACAGGCTGCATTTATGGGCACGGAACTGGCTGCATTGGTGGGGACTGAACAGGCTGCATTGATGGTGACTGAACAGGCTGCATTTATGGCCAAGGAACAGGCTGCATTTATGGGCACGGAACAGGCTGCATTTATGGGCACTGAACAGACTGCATTTCTCAGTGGGTTACCCCTTGCTCCAGACAAACTAGAAGTATTAGACAAGGGATTAAAGTATGTACCCACAAAAAAAATCAAACCTATATAGGAGTTCAAAAATATATCAGAAAACTCAACATCAAAAAATACATGCTCAGTAACCCCATTCAGTCACGTGTTTACCCAACAGAGGATAATATAGTAGACAGCCAGCTACTGAATAAGTCGATTTTTAATCCTACCATTAGTGACAATAAGCACATAGAGGTGTTCAAAAAATTGGCACTACAAGAAAAAAAAAACGCAAAAAACAAAGAAGAACCCAACTACATCAAAGGGTTGATTTACTAAAGCTGGAGAGTGCAAAATCTGGTACAGTTCTGCATAGAAACCAATCAGCTTCCAGGTTTCTTTGTCAGAGCTTAAAGTGGATGTAAACCCACCACCCACCCAGTATAAACTAATGACACAGTATTAATGTATATATACATGCAAGCCTCCTGCATCTATTCCTACCTTTCAAATGCCCTTCCTGTAAGCACTAGCAGCTCTGTAAAACTCTGAAATCAGAGGGTGTCTGTGTTTGCTGGAGTTTGGTGGGTGGAGTTGTGATGTCACAAGCCTCCCCACCCACCTCTATACTGAGACATTGAGGAGGGAGGGAGGAGGGCGTGTAAAACTTTCTCTGCTGTGTGAAGGAGATAAGCAAATTACTTGTCACTCACAGAGCAAGGGGTGGAACGACTGTGTATTTTCCTGTTAGTCTGACTTTCTCTTCCTGAAAAAAGATAAGCTCATTACTCACAGTTGGATTAACTATTTGTGGCAAGACTGGGCACAGATGATATGACATGCTATACTCTACCAGGCAGAATTATAAATTACATTTTTTTTTTTGGGTTTACATCCACTTTAATTGAACAAGCTGAAGTTAGATGCCAATTGGATACCATGCACAGCTGCACCAGATTTTGCACTCTCCAGCTTTAGTAAAGCAACCCCCAAGAGTGGTGTCCGCAAACTCACCAAAAGAAAAGATCTGGTTATCTGGCCAGCTGATAAAGGAGGAGGAATTGTTATTCAATCTAAAGAGCAATATCATGCTAGCATGCTCACCCTCTTGGGCGACAAGGAGATATACTTCAGACTACCGTGCAATCCCATATTTAAATGTAGGAAAGAGTTGGTACAAGTGGTGCATCTTGTTTTAAAGAGGAACAATAAAAAATAAAAAATAAGCAAGCTTTTTGGTGCCAGAATCATGCAGAACACTGGTCATATACTCTTTACCCAAATTACACAAGATTAACACCAACCCTCCGCCAAGATCTATAGTGAACAGTATAGATTTAATTACAGCAAGGATGGGTCAATATATAGATACCTTTCTGCAACCAGCAGTGCAACAGATGAAGGCGTATCTACGAGATACCAAACAGATGATACAACTATTAGAAGGGATAGAAAAAGAAGATGGACCATGGATTATGGCCAATGCAGATGTAGCGTCGCTATACACGATTATACCACACCATCGGGCATGCAAGGCAACTATGTGGGGCCTTAGAAACTACTCCACACTTCCCTGTACTCAGAGAAAATATATAATAAAATGATTAGATTTTTGTTTGAGAACAGCTACTTCTGGTATAACCACAACTATTACCATCAAAAAACAGGCGTAGCCATGGGAGCAAAATTTACCCCCCAGTGTCACTGGACTCTTTATGGCCGAATGGGAAGAAGGATCTGTGTTTACCAATACACCAGTAGAATTGGAGATATACAGACAATACATTGATTATGTGCTCATTTTGTGGAAGGGAGATCAAGAGTAACTAGAAAACTTCCTCACCCATCTGAACAACAACAATAGAAAAAGGGTGCTATCCTGAGACATTAGCCCCAATTATATCACCTTCCTCGATCTGGAAATTACACAAAATAATGGAAGACTTACCACCAAGACCCACTTTAAAAGTGTAGACTGCAATAGCTATCTGCCACTGGGTAGCTGTCATCATAAAAACTGGCTGTTCAATATACCAAAGGGTCAGCTAATACGCCTTAGACGCAACTGCACCAACCTAGAGGACTACATGAAACAAAGCCCAAAGAGTAAGACAAAGATCCATGAACAAAGAGTATAAGAGCGACTTTATCAAAGAAAACATTTCTGAAGTAGCGGACCTAGAAAGAACTACACTCACTAGAGACAAAGAGACATCTATCTTGCCATACGTTGGATAATGTTCCTATTATTTTGAACTATAATATCCAATATAAGAAAGTTGGAAATATATTTAGACGGTATTGGCATATACTGCAATAGGAAAGACATATCCAGGATGCACTACCAAATAGACCGAAATTCATCTATAAGAGGGCACCCACCATCCGTGACAAAGTGGTAAAGAACGTATTAGATGCTCTGAAAAAGAATGTGATATTCTTTGCGGGGAAGGGCTTCTACCCCTGCAAAAGGTGTTACGCATGCACACATACCAAACACCCCAATGAAAAAATCTTTTACTTAAGATCAAGTACCACGGGAAATACATATGCAATCAGAGATTTTATAGGTTGCAGCACAGAAGAGGCCTTAGAATGTACCTGTGGGTTGCAATATATTGGACAAACCAAAAGGCTACTCAGAATAAGGATTAAAGAGCATGTACAAAACATCAAGAAGGGATATCCTAAACATAGTGTATCCAAACACTTTGATTTGGTGCATGATAGAGACCCATCCCATTTGAAATTTTGGGAGATAGAACCCTACAAAAGACACTGGTGTGGGAGTTATAAAGTAAGAACATTGAGCCAATTAGAATCCAAATGGATTTTTATTATGGATACATTTGCCCCCCAAGGACTGAACATTGAGTTTGATCTGAACTGTTTTATAAATGATTTCTGACCCCTGTTAGACTTATTCTCACTTCTCAGGTCTTCCCCTTACACTAGTACATGATTTCTCATTGCCTCAACAAGTGGCAAAAAAAAAAAAATTCCTTTATCCACTTCAGCCCCAGAAGGAATCCACGCTTTAGGACCTGAGCACATTTTGCGATTTGGCATTGCGTTGCTTTAACTGACAATTGCGCGGTCGTGCAACCTTGTACCCAAACAAAATTTGCGTCCTTTTTTACCCGCAAATAGAGTTTTCTTTTGGTGATATTTGATCTCCTCTGCATCATTTGTGATCGCCGCTCTAAATAAAAAAAGAGCGTCAATTTTTCAAAATAACCAGTTTCTCTTCGTTTTTGCTAAAATACAAATCCAATTGTAAAAAAAAAAATCATTTTATTTACTTGTTTTTGGCCAATTTATATTCTTCCTCCTATCTTTGTTAAAAAAAAAATTGCAATCAGCGTTTATTGTTTTGTTTGCGCAAAAGTTGCTGTGTTTAGGGATGATGCAAATTAATTTCTGGAGTTGTATTTTTTACATTTTTTACTAGTAATGGCAGCAATCTGCGATTTTTAGCGGCACTGCAATATTGCGGCAGACATGTCGGACCATTTAGACATTTTTTTTGGACCATTGGCATTTATACAGCGAACAGTGGTCTAAAAATGCACTGCTTACGGGGGGGCGTGTCTGGCCGAGCTAGTGCATGGACGCACTGTGACAGAGCTCCTGAACACAGCGATCCCTAGAGCTACTAACAGCGGTAAATCAGAGATCCGAAGGGCACAGTCTGAAGCTGGAAGGGAAGGTGAGCACATTCATCCCGATGGGGAAAAGGAAAACGCGGGATAAACCCCGCAAACTAGAAGCATTTTACAGCCCCAGTGAATCACAACATAGGCAAGATGGCGCCGGCCCCTCCCGCACAGCACACACAGGCAAGCAGGGAGAAACTGCAGAAGGGGGAGAAGAAGGACAGGCTCACCTAAAACAACAGAACATAGATTATGATCCCCTGCAAGCTGAAATAAACAGCCCCTTAAAACAGAGGAGGAAAATTTCAGAGTCTGAGACACAGGAGACTGATAATAGCATGGATGCTGACAATTCAGCTCCTATTAACCCTTATGGGGAAAAGCTAAACTCATTCCCAACTGCAGGAGCAGCCATACTTGATACTGATTTAAAGGAGATGCTACTCTCTCTCAGAGGTGCACTTCAATTTGATATGCAAGCATGCATGAATAAAGTAAACAAAGAAACGGAAGAATTAGGAGAAAGAATAGATTACATTGAGAATAAAATTACAGACTTTACAGAAGCTCATAATGAGCTTGTAGATGATCATTTTGCTTTGGAGGAGGAATTGAAACAGCTAAAACTAAAGGTCTCCGACCTAGAAGACAAGACAAGTAACTAAATAAGTTACGTGCAAGACGTAACAACGTCAAATTCCGCGGAATACCCGAAAACGTAAAAAATGGCGACTTGAAACAATATCTGCAAAAAATGATAGTGGATCTTCTCCCTAATGTTAAAAAACAGGAGCTGGTGATAGATAGAGCTCATAGGCTTCCTAAACCTCCACATATCCCAGAAAAACTCCCGAGAGATGTAATCGCCAAAATCCACTTCTTTCACGTAAAAGAAGATTTAATGTTCTTTGCAAGACAGCACTCCCCTCTACCAGAACCCTACACAGGAATTTTACTATTTGCTGACCTCTCTCAAGCAACCATCCTTGCACGAAAGAACTTAATCCCTATTACCAAAATCTTGCGCAATCACAAGATAATCTATAAATGGGGATTTCCCACGAAGCTAAAAATAGATTATAACAACAAAGCTTGTACAATTTTCTCCCTGGAAGAAGGACTGAAACTCCTAAAAACATGGGGTTTACTCCTACCAGATGAAAAGAGACCTGATTCCAGAAATAACCCCACGGGCAAAAGAAACCCTCATTGGAATGCCACCCAAGGATAAAAAATACACTCAATCAAACCTACACAATGCACCACCCAATACAACCATTACAAGATTCCCTCTAAGAGCAACCCCCTAGGAGATAATGGACAGGGACCGCGGTCCTCGGGATCTCACCCACCCCCCATTGGAAGGCAAACAGCACACAAGTGCTCAAGGATTTTTTACAATCCTATTCTTTTTTAAGACTTCTTTACCTTTTCTATTTTCTTTTTTCATTAATCTTCTTCTCTTGTTCATGATAAATATGGATGGACCAATAGTTTTTTATCTTTTTCGGATTATGGATATGGATCACCTGAAGACAATTCCATTATCACATGGAAGATACACGAGAAGCAGAATAAACCAATACCTAAGAAAATATATCGTCAAGAAGGGAAAAGCAATACCTATCAGTGAAGAACGAATCAAATGCCTGAATTAAACCTTTTTTCACTGAATGCTAAAGGACTGAATAGCCCTTATAAAAGAAAATCGCTTTGGAATGAAATCCTGGAATCAAGATGCGATACAGCATGCATTCAGGAGACACATTTTGCAAAGGACAAACCACCCACTTTTTCTCACCCCAAATTTCCCCAGATCTTTTTCTCAAACAACAAAAAAAAAAAGAAGGGAGTAACCACAATCATTAAAGACACGATCTCCTTTCAACTTCTGAACTCCAAATGTGATTCTCTAGGGAGATACATTATTTTAGTAGCAAAGATCAACAGCACAATAATGACACTAGCGAATATCTATGCCCCTAACAAAAACCCACACCAGTATTTGCAAAAAGCTCTAAAAGTTATTAAGAAAATCCAACAAGGCAATGTTATTATTTGCAGAGATTTCAATGCCCCAATGGTCCCAAGTATAGACACCTCTAAGGGATCTAAAGCTACCAGACGTGGACCCTCCAGTATTTTTAGTCAAGAAGACCTTCATGATCCGTGGAGATGCATGAATTCTAATGAATCAGACTTTATGTACTTCTCGAATGTACACAAAACTTATTCCAGAATCGACTTCTTCGTCACAGATAGACATCTCCTCCAAAAAGTTATTGAAGCACGTATACATAATATTACGTGGTCTGACCACGCTCTGATCACCTTAAAGATTGATCTTGGTCCAAGGACCAACTCCACTACTCTATGGAGAAACAATACCTATGTATTAACAAGAGAGGAGAATATATCAGTGATAAAGAAAAGACTGGAGGAGTATTTCAAAACAAATGATAATGGATTGACTACAAATATGAATATATGGTGTGCACATAAAGCATTTGTAAGAGGACTACTGATCCAGATGGCCGCTAGAGATAAAAAGAAAAGAACACAAATTACTAAACAATTATTAGAAGACATTTCCAAAATGGAAGAAGTACACAAAAAAGATCCCACTAATAATAAACTACTTCAGAAATTAAACGAAACGAGAAGCAAATTAAGAACCCTCTTAATCGATAACTACGCAAAGTACCTTAATAAATTAAAAATAAACCATTATTCACAAAATAATAAAGCAGGCAAATTCCTTGCTAGGCAAATTAGACAAAAACAATCCAAACAGAAAATACAGAAATTAACACATTATAAAACAGGGAAATCCATATTTAACCCACAAGAAATTGCGAATACATTTGCCTCTTACTATGAGGAACTCTACAATTTGAACAAAGACAAAACGAATCCCCAACCGCAGACAACAGATATAAAACAATTCCTTAAGAATATCAACCTTCCTAAAATAGACCAAACCACCCTTGACATGCTTAATCAACCTATAAAAGAAGAAGAAATCAACAAGGTTATCCAAAACCTACCCAGAAACAAGGCCCCGGGAGCAGACGGGCTATCAAGCGAATATTATATCGCATTTAACGCAATTCTCACTCCTTTTCTAAACAAAATTTTTAACCAAGTCGCGGATAATACAGCCTTCCCCAGAGAAATGCTAGAATCCATAATTATAACGATTCCTAAACAAGGAAAAGATCTGTCTATACCCAGTAATTATAGACCTATTTTCCTACTAAATACAGATTTGAAAATGTATTCTAAAATTATTGCAAACAGATTATTAGACATTACCCCCCAACTCATAGGACTGGATCAGGTTGGGTTTGTAAAGGGGCGTCAAGGCCCAGACAGCACCAGAAGGATGATAAACATTATTAACTACATAGGAAATAGTCGAATGCCTTCTCTGCTTTTGGCGTTGGACGCAGAGAAGGCATTCGACAGGGTACACTGGACGTATATTGAAGAGACCCTGAAAAAATTTGGACTCCCAGGATTCATACTAGGAGCCATAATGTCCTTATACACATCACCAACTGCTAGAGTATTCACTGCAGGAAGTATCTCAAATAGATTTTCCCTGTCCAATGGGACAAGACAAGGATGCCCCCTATCCCCAATTATATTTTCATTAATAATAGAACCATTAGCAGCACAAATTAGAAATAATTTGAACATAAAAGGTATAGAAATTGGAGTAATCGAACATAAAATAGGACTCTTTGCGGATTACATTATCCTGACTATGTCATCCCCAGAAAGCTCTCTACCAGAGGTTATTAAAATAATAGAGGCATTTGGATCAGTGTCCTATTATAAAATAAACCCTAGTAAGTGTCAAATACTACCCATGAACATCCCTAATGATCAGATCGCTCAGTTGAAACAAATGTTTGAGTGTGATTGGAATAATAAACATATTAATTACCTGGGCATTAAGCTCACCCATCCAGTTTTAAGATTATTTGAAACTAATTTCCCAATCCTTCAAGAAACTATAAAACAAGACTGCCTAAATATTAAAAAAAACTAATCTTACATGGATTGGAAGGATCGCTGCAATAAAAATGCAAATTCTACCAAAAATCCTATATTACTTCCGATCAATCCCAATATCTATACCAGCAAAATTCTTTGCACAACTCAATAAAAAATTGAGCGATCTGGTCTGGAATGGGAAAAAACCAAGAGTGTCTATGGCAACACTTATGACACCACAAGATAAAGGAGGGATGAATCTCCCTAATATACGATGTTATTATTATGCGACACTTCTAGCCCAGATGAAATACTGGTTTAAATATGATGAATGCAAACTTTGGTCCAACATTGAATTCATGGCGGTGAAAGGAAATGACTTACATGCTTTAGCAATAGCGTACTATCAGTTCCCTAAAGTTATAGTCCCCAACTACCTCACAATCAAATCCTCGCTATTTGCATGGAAATACTTACTCAATAAGTCAAGCCTAGGAACGGACGATTATAATATCCCACTACCCCTTAGGGCCCTTGAATATTGCAAGGCGAGGATTAATACTAACCCCTGGATATTGAAGGGTATAAACCAGTTTGTACATTTGCCTAGTGACATTAAAACGCTATTAATAAATAAAGTGAAACATAAGAAAGAGCATAAAAACTTTAACCCGGACCTAATGATAGGGATTAACCAAGAGGCCTGGAAATTTCTCATCTCCAATAATGCCAAAAAAAAAAAAAAGGAATTTCAGTGTTTTATAAATTGCTAGTATCCTTTCCAACCAAAGAAAAAACTGAGAATATGATTAAATGGGAGAGAGATGTGGGGAAGTCATTCGCCTGGGAAAAATGGTATAAAGCTATGTTGATTAACAGAAAAGCCTCTTCTTGCACAGAAAATTGGGAAAATGCGCAGAAAATATTAAACAGATGGTATATCACCCCATTTAGATTATCTAAAATTTTCCCACTTACTTCCCCTGTCTGTTGGAGATGTAATACACACAGGGGAAACCTAATTCACATTTTATGGGAATGCAAGACACTAAAGAGTTTTTGGAGATCAATTTCTAACTTTATAGCCTCTCTTACAGGAAACTTAATTCAAATGACTCCAGAACTAGCACTTCTAGGAATTAATCTAGACATTTATCCCACTTCATATAGGACTATTGTAGCAAACATCCTGACAGCGGCAAGAATAACGATAGCTAAACTATGGAAAACAGACCAAGCCCCTAACCTATCGGAAGTTATTGGTAGACTCAACACCACTGCCCACTATGAACTTATGATAGCACAAAAAAATGGGTCTACCATCAAATTTAATAAGCTATGGAAAGAATGGATAAATCACCCTAGAGCATCACGTCTCCTGAAAAGTAAGATGAATTACTATTAAGATATTGGGCTATATAACAAAGTCTGTTACAACATATAAAAAGTGTAACTTCCCATCAAATTCAATGGTTACAACTAGTTCCTTACTTATTAATCAACACCTTAGTCTCATTTGCAGCATGTTCCCTTTGGGGCGAATGGGACTTCTTCAATAGGTAAGCTAAAGGAACAATATATCAATACCACCTCAACGTAATGGGTGATCTTCTTTTATTTAATGATTGTCTTCAAAATATGCTCAGATGATTGATCCTCTCCACCATCCTTGTTCTCTTTCTTCTCTCCTCCTTTTTATTTATTTATTTATTTTAGGTACTTATATATAGCGCCGTCAATTTACACAGCGCTTTACATATATATTTTACATTCACATCAGTCCCTACCCTCAAGGAGCTTACAATCTAAAGTCCCTAACTCACATTCATACATATACTAGGGACAATTTAGACAGGATCTAATTTACCTACCAGCATGTCTTTGGAGTGTGGGAGGAAACCGGAGTACCCGGAGGAAACCCACGCAGGCACAGGGAGAACATGCAAACTCCAGGTAGGTAGTGTCGTGGTTGGGATTTGAACCAGCGACCCTTTTGTTACCAGGCGAAAGTGCTACCCACTACACCACTGTGCTGCCCTATTTTTTCTTTTTTTTGTTATTCATAGATAAGTCTAAGCTATAACTAGTAAATACAGATACAAAGTAATGTCTGTGAGATAAATAGCTTGAATATTGTGAATTTGTAGTCAGAAAAAACCTATACAACCTGTTTATACTTGTATTGTATTTGGAAA